>JAQPPZ010004629.1:0-18935 GCA_028583015.1 Wollemia nobilis | reverse complement strand
TGTAGACACCAAAACAGCACCAATCCGATTATGTGGCGACAAGCACTGATCGAATTGGCATACACAGCCCCTAGGGCAGCCCCCAGAGGTTAAACAGTGGTCCTAACCACTCCCACAATAGTTTTGGAAGGTCAGAGGTCAATTTGGCACCTTTCAGGCACTCTGCTCCCTACTCGTTCCACCTTGGGATGATTACAAACTGGTATTCATCCCACCCTAGGATGATTAGCAGCATTCGCTCCAGGGTGGGGCGAATAGCAGGTTTGATGGGAAAAAGGTCAAACCTTGACAAATGGTAGCTCAGATCCACCACTTAACTCCTCCTTCAATGCATGGAGTGTGAGTGAGCATTTTTGAGCTCAAAGAGGCAGTCATAGAGGCAGTCATGGAGCCCTTAATCAGGGAGGAATCTTCTTCCCCCTGGCAAGGCATGATGGCCAAGTGGCACCTCTGCATGCTCATTCATAAGAGACCCTCAGGTCTATAAAATGGTGAGTCTTCTCACCCCAAAAAATGATAGAGCAGGAGCATTTGGAGCAATGGAGTGCTACCGAATTACATCCTCACCCATCGTTTGTGCTTCTTACATCCTTGATCTCTCTTTTGGAAGGGAGGTTATTGGGTGATTATTGGAAGTGCAATCCGGACCCAAAACCCAAACATTTGGCCACAATACCCCACCCAATTTTCCGACACAACCCCATAAGAGGTTTTGGACCCATCCCAAGTGGATTGGTGCCAAAATCGAGCCCCAAACGGTGGGCGTCCTGCCCCCGGGCGCCCCCGCACTATTGCAGTCCTAATCGCCCCACCCCAGAGTGATTAGAAATATATGGTAGATTTCCCTACTATTTCTTTTGCATTTGATTCTAGGTCATCCATATATGCTGTCATTTAAATTTCATGTGATTTGGATGAGTTTTGACTGTGCTTTCAATGTTTCTCGCTTTCACTAACATACAGGGAGCATCATCGGATACAGGGTGATCGAGGCCGAATATGCAAAATCCGACCTTCTGGGTCATCCCAAAATGCCCCATTTTGCCTAACCCCAACTTTGTAGGTGTTTTGGAGGCCCCTGGATGGGACATTTAGGAGGTCACCTACTGACATTTTATGACAGTCCTAATCGTCCCACCCTAGAGCGATTAGAAATATGTGGTAGATTTCTCGACTGTTCCTTTTGCAGTGTGTTCTTGGTAATGTTTTCTTGCTTCTATCAAATTTTTAGCTTATTCTGATATGTTTTAGTTATCATTTTAATTATTTTATGCATGCATCAACCGTAGGCCTTGGGGATCGCATGTTTCCCTCCATCCGTAGGTGCTACTAACCATTTACTATTTCTCTGAATGTAGGATCTCGACACTAGAGGGGTAGCAAGGAACTATAGATGCATTCACGCAAGTGGCGACAATGTTTGGTCCACCCATTTTCAATGTGGGCATGCGGAAGATCCCCAAGGGGAATATATCATTTGTGGTGTAACAAAACTATGTCCGACGCTCCTAGCCCCTGAAAAGGGAGGAGACGTATTGTAACCCGATCTCGAGAAAATTAATAAAATAAAGGGCTGCACTTTTACATTTGCTTTAAATCTCGTTTCAATTCGTTTGTTTTCCCTCTTTTCATGCATTCTCGTTCGTAGGACTTAGCGTTACATTTCCCTTTTGTTTGCTTCCGTATCCTCATGCTTTCAGTGGCGATCATGGTGGGACCCTGTCCCCTAATTTTGAGATCAAATTTTTGATCAAAAGTTGTGTGTTTTTGCTTGCAGGTGTCAATATTTCAAGCACTGGACTGCTGCTCGTTCCACCCTGTGACGAATACAGAGCTGGAATTCATGTCACCCAGGGACGAATGGGCATTCGTCCCACCCTATGATGAATACAGATCTATTATTCATCCCACCCCAGGATGATTAGCTCTCTATGCAGTTTTAGAGTAGAAACTCAGAGGCATCCGGTTTGGGCAGAGAAGAGGTAGGGGTTCTGAGCATCCTCTGTCATTTTCTATTTTTTGTCTCTGTCATTTCCTGTTTCTTTGCTTGCATAGGAGAGTTTTACTGCATGTTTTTCTTTCTTTGCACAAATAAAAAGAACCCCACACACCACATGGTAATTTAAACACCAAGGAGTTGGTCGTAAAACCCCAACCCTTGATCAAGACCAACGGTGGATTTCATCACCACCTTGGCTTGAATTTTTGCATACATAACCCCGATCGCTACTGTTGCTAGACGTAAATCCTGATGAAAGCTGACCAAGTGTAGCTGGGGTGATTCCCAATGCATGAGGATAAGTCTTCTATGGTAGGTGTCAAAAATAGAGTGATTCCCCTTCCGTACCGCCTATGTTCCACGTACCATTCTGCTCTCGCGTACCAATAGTTTCCCTCACGTAAGGGCGGGTATATTGAGAGGTTTGGTATAATGGCCTGGCAGTGGTATATTGAAGGGGCGACCATTTTGGGAGACATAAGAGCCATCATATTGCATGTACAACAACACGTTCTTTACAAAGCTTTCAAAACAAAAATCAAAACACACTAAACCAGATTTAGGGCACACCTTTAATCTATAAATGAGATAATCACTTCTTTGATTGTGTGGTTCCTTTTGTTTAGTGTAGAATAAAAAATCATAAAGAAGATAAAAACCTACATAGCTTGTAGAGAGACACCACCATGGTGTACACCCGTAGCCAAGCCCAATCATGGGCAGAGGCTACGAAAAGTGTACAAGGGGGCACAAGTCACCTCCGCTATAGCCCCAAGGACTTGGTCATACCACCTTGGTGGCCTGACCCACAAGATAGTCCACATCATACCATGACGGAATGGGACTATGGAGGCACCCCTTCGAGGGGCACTCCCATTCAACATAGACCCTTTCAGGAGGAGTCCTTACACGTGGCACTCAACATAAATGGGAAGGCTCCCTTAGATGCTCGTTATGAGTGGCCACCATGCAATGAAGCGCTAGAACAGCATAGGGTCCATAAGGAGGGGCCACATGATTACATCATCCCTCCTCTACCCCTTATCACTATCAGAAACAATAGGCCAAATCCAGAGCACAAGGCTCTTCAGACAGGGCGAGCCAACTCTGCCCGCCCCTTTCACATATACGAAAGGGAGCATGAGGAAGACCATTACATTCCTCAAGAGCAATACATAGCATGGGAGCAATGCACCTCCGCACCTGCTATCTATCAGGATCACCTACTGAGGCCAGAGCCTCGGGTGAATGCCGCCAACCTCGATAGAGGAAAGTGACCTATAGAGATCTCGGATCATCACGACCGAGATAAATATGTAGGAGAGGCATCTAGGCCTCCTAGACTCAAGACGGTGGAACAAATTGACCTGGCATTTGCTAGACATGCCACCCACCAAGCGCAAATCACGTAGCTTGAGCAAGACCAACAATAGTTGGAGCACCTGTATCGCCTTAGCAAAGAGCGCATTCGGCGTCAAACAGATGAGCTGCTCTAGAACACTATGCCTGAGAGGGTCCCAACCCCTCGCATGCATAGAACAGAGTTGTATGAGAGGCACAACCCCTTGGTGCGAGACAGGTCTCCACGACCTTACCAAATGTTGCCTCCAAGACCTCCTAGACCTGAGCGGGAGGCCACTCCTAGAACCAATGATGGGCACCCTCCGTGGGCACCCACCCATGTTTATAGGTCTCACCCAGGAACTCCTCAAGAAGCCTATGAGGAGTATGAGCAAGAAGAAGAGCGGGCTGAAATGCCCTACCAAGGCAGAGGGGGTGCTATCCGGCCACCCCTCCATAGGCCTCAAGTTCCCCGCAACCCGTAGTGGGAACAAACCAAGGAGGAAGAGATCAAATCTTCTGATGCATATAAAGCGCTGCTAGAGCGCTTAGAGTCTATGGAGACCAAGACTTCTGGGCCCCAAAAGCCCACTTTACGCCAGCTCTACAGTCACCCTGTGCATCCATCAGTGCCAGCACCCCCATACCCTGAACACTTTAAACTGCCCTAGTTGGCAATATTTAGAGGGGAGGAGGATGCCCAAGAGCACGTGACTAGATTCCTGAGCCAATGCTTTGGCATTCAGGACAATGATGCTTTGCTGCTAAGAACATTTATAACCACGTTCGTAGGCCCTACCTCGGATTGGTTCACTCAGTTGCCAAAGCATAGCATCAGTAACTTGGATCAGCTAGTGGACGCGTTCCTCGAATGCTTCACCTTCAACACCAAGAAGAAGGCATCACTAAGTGACCTAGCTAGCCTCAGGTAGTATGAGGAAGAAACCATGGCGGCCTATGGAAATCGGTGGAGGACATTGCTTTCAAAGCTGCCCTACCTCCCTCCCATGGCCGACCTGACCCAAATGTTCTCAAAGAGTTGTTTGAGGTCGATCTCCATGCTATTGTAGCTACAACAATATGCCACTCTTGAGGAAGCCCTGGCGCAAGCCAGAATCATTGAGGAGATCAAGATACAGGATGGCGAGATTGCCAAGCCATGGAAGAAAGAGTGGCCTAAAAATGCCAAAATAGGGACCATGCAACCGAAACCCATTATGGTCAATCAGGTTGCTATCAACATGCCTAAGCCTACACAAGCAACACAGCCCCCAAAGGCTAACTATCAAGTGGTCCCTCTTGATAGTTATGAAAGAGAAAATCATCGACAAGAGCAAAATCAGTAGCATCACCCTAGGTGACAATTCACACCCTTTACAGAGTCTAAAGACTCCTTGTTTGACCATTTGTCAATGGTAAACTTGATAAACCTACTAGAGAGTCGACCTGTAGACCCCAATGCACCAAAACCCAAAGGTTATAGGGAAGACTTGTACTGTAGGTTTCACCGATAGAAGGGACATGACCTTTATGCATGTTGGAAGTTCAAAAGCTTAGTGCAAGACCTAATCGACAACAAGATGCTAGTGGTGGATAATCTCGTAGCACCAAACAACCAATAGATGGAGGTCTTCAAAGACCCCCTGCCTACCCATGATGCATAGGCAAAAACCCTACAAGTCAATGAGGTGACACAAAACTGCCCCATGCAGGGGTATGTAGGGATGATAAGCATAGTGACTAGGAACAAGAGGTACCCAAGCACAGCTGCCCCCACCTGAGCTACAGGAGAGGTTCCATCAATGTCACAACCTCAACAACACCCTACACAACCTCCTCCACCTAGACCAGTGGCCACGATTCGGACCAAACTTACCCAAAGTTTGAGGACCACGTCGGCTAGGCTCTCCATTTATGAGCTCATACAACAATCATCACCCCATCGGGAGGCTCTAATGGAGATACTAAAAGCCATCGAGCTGCAGCCCCATGAAGCAAACTCTTTCAACAACTTCGTGGGACATGTCAAATGATGCACCGAGCCAGTCATCACCTTTAGAGAGGACGAGCTGAAATCAGTGATCGGTGACATGGCGGATCCACCCCTGCACGTCATTGCATGGGTCAACGGGATTCCGTATAAGAGGGTGTTGGTGGACACTGGCTCATCCAGTAATATAATTACAACAATGGCATTGAAACACCTGAAGTTGCCAGCATCTCACATCGTGGCCTCCACCTATACTCTGCGAGCATTCAATGATGCGATATGCTCGATGGTTGGCACAATTGTCCTGCCCATCCAGGTGGGACAAAAGACTATTCCTACATTGTGCCACATCTTGGAAGGTGAGATGGCCTATAATATCTTGTTGGGCCGGCCTTGGATCAGGGACATGAAGTGTGTCCCTTCGATAGCCCACCAATGCCTAAAGTACACATTCGAAGGGCAAGTGCATGTAGTCCCAATAGACTTAGAACCCTTCAAGTATTGCAATGCGATGCAACTGATGCCACAATCGACCCTTCCATCAACACATTTGGATTTTTAGTTGAATCCATCTAAATAGGGTCCGATTCCGCATACATCCCCATTGTTAAGTCCATCAAACCCCCAGTCGGGTCCATCTTCATCATCTGGTCCTTCACCAATGATGCCACCTACGGTGGCCACATCGAAGGACAATGGGAAGAAACCCCTGGAAGAGGCACCGCCATCAGTCTCAACCATCTCTATCGAGGAGATGCCTAGCCGAATGGAAGTCGAGATGCCTAGTTCACCCGACATGGAGTGGACTCAGGAAGAACTCCCATTCCCTCCCCCTCAACCACCAACGATCACCATTGAGATGGCCAATACGGGCCTGGGGGAGTATCTGGTATGGAACATTGTAGCAACACCCACACTTGAGTCCATGCAGGACATGGGGAGACCTCGCCTCCCCATCGGCACTATTGTTCCTCTAGGCTACCCACCAAATCAGACAAACTTTGTATATGGGGGCCTCGATAATGGCATTGAACCTTACATGCAAGAAGAAGAAGATGAAGAGCCCTTTGCTGAGGATGTCAACTATTTGTCCAACCCAGACTTCGCTTTGAGATATCTTGGCCAATGCAATTGGCATGGATATGGGTTGGGCAGATATGAGCAAGGAGTGCACATTCTTTGCCAACCAAGATATCAGATGCCATACGACAAGTCAGGAGTAGGGTTCAACCACCCCCTGCCCCTTGACATCTTGGTAGAGAACATGCAAGGCCTAGGGATAGGCAACAAGGATGGGTTGGCATTAGATCCATATGCCAATCCTAACACAACATATACATTGGGGGATTATCTCCCATTGTTGACAACACACCTTGTTGACCTTAACAACCCCTTCCCTTCGATCGAGAAAGGAGAAAGTTCGAGAACTCACTTACAAGAGGGATATAGACAAGGTCAGGAAGGATCTTCAGAAGATGAGTCATAGTATGAGGTAGCACCATGGGACCCTTTCGAATCGGATAGCAATCACTCACAAGTGACCCCCATGGATGACTACCAAGAAAGCCTCTTGGCAATGTTCCCTTTGGATGCTCCAATCGAGCAAGTGCCACCTCAAGAAAATTAGGTCCCCCCGTAGAGAGCGGAACAACCCCGATGGGACCACATCAATTTGCTCGAGCAGGACGAGCCTCACATGCCACAAATAATTATCGAAGCCAACGAAGGCCTGTGGATCTCCGACAATGATTATGAAGATGAAACTGAGATGGCATATCTCAATCATATGCGATAGCAACAATACCCCATGGACCTTGATGACATGTTTCAATAACTAAACATGGGGCCAAGGCATAGGTGGCACCTAAACCCAACACAGTTGGACCAAGTGTTGCATCCGCCACTTTGGGCATACAGAGAGCACCTTCCGCCCAGAGACCCTATAGAGTTATCAGTGCCAAGGGTAGACCCTATCCTTTTATCCACACATAGGGCCGATCCATTTGTGCCAATACCCCCAGAGCCAGATCCGGAGCACAAAAATCATCAAGGAAGTCCGAGTCACCACCCCCATGGTAATGGAGACCAAAATCATTTCATCAACATGATCTCCATTGACTTAACCGCCCCCATCCACAATCCAGCCGATCCAGCATGGTCATTGTATCTAGACCTAGATGCCATAGACTAGGATCACGTTAATTCACCACCATCCCCATCAGAGTACTGGCCTTGCGGTGAGATGCTTCATTTCACCCTAGGACCAACTCAGGATATCTTCCATGCTGAAGAGGGACCCGAAGTTCCTAACGTAGATCTGAATTCAGCGAATGATATCCACTTGATCCCAACTCCACACCAGTTGGAGGACGGGTCCCACATGTCAGTCGAGGAGACGACTGACGTAGACATCGGCTCTGATCCAATGAATCCATAGATCATCAAGCTGGGGGTAAGTCTATCCCTCGAAGAGCAAGCCGACTACATTGCCCTTCTCAAAGAGAAGAAGGAGGTTTTTGCATGGTCCTACAAAGACATGTCGGGGCTAGACCCATAGCTAGTCATGCATAATCTAACGCTTGATCCGACAGTCAAGCCAGTTAAGCAAAAACTATGTAAGATGCACCCAACAGTGGCCTTAATGGTCAAAGATGAATTACAAAAGTTGTTGGATGCATAGTTTGTCATCTACATGGATTACCCACCATGGTTGTCCAACATGGTGCCCATCAAAAATCCTGACGGGAGGATTCGCATATGCACTGATTTTTGAGATCTAAACAAAGCGAGTCCTAAGGATGATTTCCCCTTGCCTAGCATCGATGCATTGGTAGATGCTACAATGGGCCATGAAATGCTATCCCTCATGGATGGTTTCTCGGGATACAATCAGATTCGTATCAATCTCGAGGACCAACTAAAAATGGCGTTCACAATGCCTTGGGGGACATTTTGTTATAAGGTCATGCCCTTTGGCCTTAAAAATGTTGGCGCCACCTACCAACGTGCCATGACATACATCTTCCATGATCACATGCATAAAACTTTGGAAGATTACATGGATGATTTGTTGGCCAAATCTCTTTTGTGCCCAGATCATCTCGATGACTTAAGCAAGATCCTCGATCACCTCATCGAACACAAAGTCAGACTAAACCCCAAGAAGTGCATATTTGGCATCACATCTAGAAAACTCTTGGGTTTCATAGTCTCAAAATGAGGCATCAAGGTAGATCCAAATAAATTCAAGGCAATCCTTGAAATGCTCCCCCCAACTACCATCAAGCAGCTCAGAAGCCTACAGGGAAAGGTCACGTCAATCAAGCGCTTCATAGCACAGCTATCTGACAAGTGCCGACCCATGAATAAATTATTGCACAAGGGGGTAGCATTTCACTGGGATGACGAGTGCCAGTCAGCCTTCGATGACATTAAACAATACTTGGCTTCACCACTAGTATTGGCACCACCTAGACCAGGAGTGTCATTCTATTTATACATCTCAACTACTGAGGTGGCACTGGGCACCATGCTAGCCCAAAAAAATGAACTACACAAAGAATAGGCTACTTACTATCTTAGCCACACCCTGGTCAGTTATGAACTTAACTATGCATACGTCGAGAAGCTATGCTTGGCGGTGGTGTTTGCTACCAAAAAGCTATGCCACTACATGCTGAGCAACACGACGTATGTTGTGTCTAAGGAGAATCCATTGCGGTACATGATGAGTCATACTTATCATAGTAGCCGCACGATGAAATGGATCATGTTGTTGATGGAGTTTGACATCAAATTCATTGGACAGAAGTCCATCAAAGGTCAAGTCATCACCGATCAACTAGCAGAGGCTCCTCTCGAAGATGATCAGCCTCTGACCATAGAGCTACCCGATGATGGGGTCTTCCATGTCTCAGAATCGCCAGATTCTGATGAGCCTGAGTCATAGGCCGACATAACCTTATTTTTTGATGGTTCTAAATGTGAGCAAGGGGGTGGCATGGGAATCATATTCTTCACACCGCAAGGGGCTCCAATGCCTCTATCATTTAAACTAGATTTCTCGTGCACCAATAACAATGTAGAATACGAAGCCTTGCTCATAGGTCTTCAGACAACAATCACCATGAACATCAAATGCTTGAACATCTTTGGTGATTCACTGTTAATTGTCAACCAAGTAAAAGGGGTATTCCAATGTAAATGCCCAGTTCTACAGGCCTACAAAGCCCTTGTGGATAAATTCTTGGCAAAGCTTGAATGGTACGACATCGAGGCACTCCCTCGATCATCAAATCATTTTGTGGACACTATGGCCTCCTTGGGGTCACTAATCCCGCAAGACATTTCTGGTGAGATGACAACCATTCAAGTCAAAACACTATCGCAATCCATGATGGAGCGTGCAAGCTCTGACTTAACGCCAGGAATCCACCTGATCCAGATTGAACCATCTCAGGATAGGTTCTCTCGAATCCATGATTGTCTGAATCAAGCCAACTGGGGGTCCTTGTTCTCCCCTATTCCCCTTAATAGCAACACAATGCTATTCTTACAAGTTCTTTCCCGCTCAGCTTTTTCTAGGGATGAACTTCAAGAGGGATTGGTTGTTCATACCATCGAGGCTTCTGATCAATAGGATTGGTACACACCCATAAGGGACTACCTCAAGCTAGGTAACCTCCCACTTGGATTGACACCCATCATGAAAAGATCATTCAAATAGAAAGTGGCAAAACATGTCTTGCTAGGAGACATTTTGTACCATCGAAGCTATGAAGGGATCCTCCTTCGTTGCTTGGACCAACAGGAGTCCACTTGGGCGATCACCCAAGCGCACGATGGTACATGCGGTGGCCACTTCAGCGGTATGGCCATCGCAAAGCGCATTCTTCGCATGGGCTATTATTGGCCATATTTAGAGCGAGATTGTTGCACCTATGTAAGGAAGTGCATGAAGTGTCAACACCATGCTAATTTGACACACGTACCTTCTCAGGCCTTGCAACCGATCCAATCGGCTTGGCCATTTTCATAGTGGGGCTTAGATCTAATCGAAAAGATCTCCCCTACGTCGTCATGTCATCACACGTTTATCATAACGGCCACAGAGTACTTCACCAAGTGGGTGGAAGCAATTCCGCTTACCTCTATGACTGGAACCCACATTGCGGAGTTTATTTTACATAACATCATATGTCATTTTGGTATTCCATCCAAGATCATCTCGGATAATGGGACGTCATTCAAGAACAAAGATGTGCATGCTTTGACCACAAAGTACAAAATTCAGCATAGTTTTTCGACACCCTATTATCCGTAGGCAAATGGGCAAGCAGAGGCATCAAACAAAATGCTAGTTGCCATCCTCAAAAATATAGTCACAGATAGTCATAAGGATTGGCACATTCAAATACCACTTGCTCTTTGGGCTTATCGCACTAGCATTCGGACGCCCACTAGGGCAACTCCATTTTCGCTGGTGTATGGCTCCGAGGTAGTCATGCCTCTCGAGTTGGAAATACCTTCCTTGTGCATATCAATGCAAGAGTTCATCGATGATGACACTACATGGCAGGCCTGGTTAGACCAGCTTACGTTGCTCGATGAATGATGCATCAATGCTCTCGAGCATTTACGTATCTATCAAGAGTGACTTAAGAAAGCATACAACATGAAAGTTCACCTGAGGGACTTTCAGGTTGGTGACTTGGTCTTAAAAGAGAACCAACAAAATTCTAACTTGCCGCCCCATCTAAGGGACAAGTTCATGGCAAACTGGTTAGGTCCTTATGTAATTGATAGTAAAATAGGACCTGGAACATACCGGCTCGCCTCTCTTGAAGGAATCAAGGAACTAGAACCCTTGAACATCAGTCATTTGAGGCCATTCCACATTTAAGAGAGCCATAGCCCACCCCAAAAGCTCCAAGGATTCCCATAATCACTTGGTCAACCATTTGGTCAACCCAAAATGCCCCAAAGGTGCCCATAATCCCTTTGGTCAAACCAAAAGCTCCAAGGATTCCCATAATCACTTGGTCAACCCCAAAATGCCCCAAAGGTATCTATAAACCCTTTGGTCAAACCAAACGCTCCAAGGATTCCCATAATCGCTTGGTCAAACCTTAAAATGCCCCAAAGGTGTCCATAATCCCTTTGGTCAAACCAAAAGCTCCAAGGATTTCCACAATCGCTTGGTCAACCTAAAATGCCCCAAAGGTATCCATAATCCCTTTGGTCAAATCAAAAGCTCCAAGGGTTCCCTCAATCGCTTGGTCAAAAAATAAAAATTCAAAAACAATAAAATAATCAAACTAACAAAAAAAATTGCATCTCACTTTCATGCATAAGCTTAACACTCAAAAACACAAAAAGAACTGCATTAGGCATCGCATACATACATTGCACATTTGTTGATCATACAAGTCAAATGCACCATAGACTGTAATTACTCGGCAATTCCATCACTTTCCACATTTTTCCACTCTATAAATAGTCCATCAAAAATAAATGCCATTCACATTTTTCACCATACCATAGTCAGTTGTCTTCTAATGTATCTAGAGTTTTCGTCATTCAACTGTCATTAGATTTCTAGCCAAAAACTGTACAAAGTCAGACAGATTTTACAAAGGTAGAGTTCTACTTGGATCACACCTTGTTACGTAGCATCCCAACACAAGTTAAAACACATAAAAAAAATTCCCAAGTTGTGTGAATGCAAGAGAAACCTACAAAGCAGTCTAGGGTACCATAGGTGAAAGGTTAGCCTACTCATCCCCCTGTGCGAATGGTTCGAGAATGCTAAGAATTGACAAAAGGACAAGCTCTTCCCCATCCAATTCCCCATAATAAATAGTGGTTAAAATCCACTGTCAAAAACCCCAAACACCTTTGATCCCCAAAGTCATAAGGATTCGTACTACACGCCCCTGACAAGGATGGGTAGTCATCCCCAAGGCCTAAAATATCAATGCCATTCATAATCAGATCTCCAATCACCTTTGGTCCCCAAATTTGTAAGGATTCATACTACATGCCCTTGACAAGGATGGGTAGTCATCCCCAAGGCCTAAAATATCAATGCCATTACATAATAAGATCCCAAATCACCTTTGGTCCCCAAAGTCATAAGGATTCGTACTACACATCCCTAAATAGGATGGGTAGTCATCCCCAAAGCCAAACAGGATCAATGCCACTCATAAGCCAACAACCTACGAGCTCAACTTTGCAACTTAAAAAGCAAAATCAAATAACAATGGTTATCACCACTATTCAGACGCCTTGCTCAAAAAGAAAAACAAAAGAGAAAAATAAATAGTGATTTTCATCACTATGTATGCGAGCAAGTATCCCAACAAGTTGAGCAACCGAAAGATGCCTGAACTTGAATCCCTAGAATTCTCAGCATTCGAAAAACCATTTAGGTGATCCTCATTACGGGTTTGGTGGATAGCCTACCTGACAATGGCGGTATCCTAAACGCATGACGATATGTCTATCACATTAGCTTTGCATGTGAGCAGACCAATGTTTGCATGTGGATGAGCTAGCTTATGGTACCTTAGATTGTCCCATGGATTAATCTTACTAAATACAACAACGGAGTTAGTGGAGCTAATTAGGTGATCCTCAGTACAGGTTTGGTTGACAGCCTATCTGGCACTGGCGGTATCCTGACAAATACCACATAAACGAACTCAATTGCACACACAGGGATGTGAAATAACTTGGTCAAACTCAAGTCTGATTCGTACCTTGTTCAAAAGTCTTGTGAGATAAATGTACAGTCTTGGCTAGTTAGTTAAAATATCTGAATCTCAGAAAAACCTTAAACTACATTTTAAAACAACTGGTACATTTTATTACTTACATCACCATCAAAAAATACAAAAAATACCAAAACAAAATTATCACATGCAAAGTCATTCCACAAAGCAATCACATAGTACAAAAAGCCAATAAATCCTGTACAGTCTATGGTGCCATCGACAAGTTATCAACAAATCATTCCATCCATTCCATATGCATACATCATATAATTAGAAACATCGCATTCATAATAACACATGCATACATCAACGTAAATAAAATAAACAAAAAATCATGACAAGTGTATAACCAAAAATAACGTCATGTATATATATCATCAAAATGCCCATAGGATACAATAAAATGGTCCTCTGACCTCACAAAAAAAAGCAAAAACTCAAAAACCCCCAAGCCTAGGGCGTCGGCCACCATGATCACGTAGGATCGGTGCGACGGGAACTACCCCCAGTGGTGTGGGTCCTATGGGACCTCTCAGGGCGGCTGCTGCTAGCCCCCACATCATGCCCACTAGCACCCCCCTCATCCAGCCACCTACGATGAGAGGATGCTGACTACTCAGTCTCACTGTCTCTCATTCGACACGAAGATCCACCTCCAGGGAGCTCAGGTAACCGCCCATCGAGGCGGATAATCTCTGCCTCCAACTCCATCCGATGCCGAACCAAATCCATCTCCCATCGATGGTATACAGCCAATGCATCATCACACTGTGCCAACTGAGTTCGTAGGAGATCCCTCTCCCGTGAAGCATCTGTGTCCCCATCCCATCGACGGTACGTAGCCAATGCGTTCTCCCACTCTACCAACTGAGTCCATAGGAGATCCCTCTCCTATAGAGCATCCTCGAGCTCCTCATCCCATCTTCAAAGTAGATCCTCCAATCATGCTATCTCAATGTGATACCTCACCTCCATACCCTCTGGGACTGCCTGAGGCATGGGCATCTCCGGGATGACAGGCTACTCCGGCACCCACTGCTCTGGGACGTCCTATGTATCCGGCTGCTCCAAAATCCCAAAATCATCCCCCCCAAAGCTATCAACCTCCACCATGTCTACATCCTCGAGCGGAGCCCCCCATACCTCTCCCGATGCCTCTGCACCCTCCCCACCTATTGCTACTACCTCCGGACCTCCTAGAGGCCCCTCACCCCACCATCGCCGCATCGTCCACCACTGGTCATACTCTATAGTCACCCCGACATTGTCCATGTCAGGGACATCGATCACTGCATCCGACTCCTCACCCAATGGCTCGATGATCGGCCAGGCCAGAGTCCTCTCGTCACCCCGATGTCGATAGATCAAGGGCTCACCAGGAAATCCCTAGCACACCCCAAACTGTCGCATCACCCGAACGTACGAGAAGTACTCCTGCTCGGTCCCATGCCACCCGATCAGCCATCTCCCCCTACGCACCCATCGGAGCCACTCTCCAGCCTCAGGCCAAGCTGGACAATCTCGATATGGACGCCAGAACACCTCCCCTAGAGCAAGACCCGAGAAGGCATCAACATAGTGCCCTACGACACCTGCCCACCGTCGACTCTACCCCTGCTCCTCGGACCTCTACCACAGAGCCGCATACCCTATCTCCCTGTCCACCATCTCTGCTCGAGTAGTCCATGACAAACCCTATGGCCACTCCACAGCTATGTGCTGCCATCCCCAACACTACAACAGGTAGCTGCATCCAATCCCCTTCCACCTCCGACAGTGGACCTCGTACAACTCATCATAGAGTTGTGCCAGTAGTGTCTGACCCCACCTCATAATCAGTGGCTCTGAGGTCGGACACTCAACCAGTCTGAAAACTACCTCCAGCAGGTTCCAAGGGAACCTCACACCTGAGGAGTCGAGAAGCAGCATGTTGGAGATGAGGGTCATCAGTAATGCATGCCTCACCCCCAACACGCCCTTCTCCAGCCACCACCACACCAAAATACCACCAATCAGGCAATCCCCCTCTGCCCTCTCCATCGGACTATCCACCCCCATCTCCACCCCATGCCCGAAGCACCGTGTCAGCACCACCATCCACTGATCACATGGAGTAGTCCGAATAGGAAGCCCATCTATCGAAATCCATAGAATCTGATAGACATCCTCAAGAGTCACCATCATCTCCCCTGTTGGGAGATGAAAGGTATTGGTGCAGGGATCCCATAAGTTGATCAGGGCAGTCAGATATGCCCGATCCCCCACCATAGGCTCTAACCGAGTCACCTGCTTGAGCCCAAGGGCATCAAGCCACTCCCAGTCCATCATAGTCAGTGCCTCCCGTGCCTCTAAAAACATCGTCGACACACGGTACCGACTCTTCACCACCTGCAAAAAAAAAACAACACAAAAACATTAAAAACATGAAAGAAAAAAAATTGTACAACAAAAATATTTAATAAATGTACAACAAAAACATTAACAAAATGTACAGTACAAACATTAAAAAATCAAATAAACAATGCAATGCAAAAAAACAAACAAAAAAATAAATTCAATTTGTCAGTTACCTAGGGTTTTTAACTTTAGTTCAAATTGATAAATAAAAAACAAATTCAAAATAAAAATTTATTAGTTACCTAGGGTTTTTAACTTTAGTTCAAACTGATAAATAAAAAAAAAAAACAAATTCAAAATAAAAATTTGTCAGTTACCTAGGGTTTTTAACTTTAGTTCAAACTGAAAAACAAACAACAATAACAACAAAAATTTTCAGTTACCTAGGGTTTAACCTTAGTCTAAACTGATAAAAAAGTGAAAACAAAATAAAAACAATTTTTGTTTTTGATCTTAGTTTAAACTAGGGTTTTCTTTTTAGTTTACAACAAAAATAAAATAAACATGGTTTTTTAACTAGGGTTTCAATATTAGTTTCTACAAAGAAACACAAAGCACAAATTCAAACAAACAAAAAAAAAAATTAAACTAGGGTTTTCATTTTAGTTTAAATCGAAAAATAAAATACAAAAGAAATAAAAATTATGGTTTTAAACTGTAAAATAAAACAAACAAAATAATGAGAAGGAGCACTCACCGGTCTCACTTCGGCTCCGCCACTTGATGATCCAGTCCATGAACTCATGGTGTCCAAGAAAATTTGATAGCGCTCCGCTACGCGAACTCGACCTCCTCCTCCTCACAACTCCAAATCGCTAGAAAAACAAAGTGCAAATGAGCCCAAAACCTAGTTTTGGCCCTTAAATAGGCTTTTAGGCCTGTAATCATTCCACCTTGGGATGAGCACTCTAGTTAGCGCTCGTCCCACCCTGGACGATTACAAAACTGGTATTCGTCCCACCTTGGGACGATTACAGAGCAAGAAAATCAAAAACAAAAAGCACAAAATGCACAAAAATAGTTTTTTTTTTTTTTTTGCTTTCAACAACCAAAATCCTACAAATCCTACTATCCTACTCCCTAAGAAGGCTACCATAGCGACCGCTCCACGGGAGGATGAATTTTTGAGAATTTGAACCCCAAAATGCGTCACAAAAAGGGTTAAAACCCACCAAAAATAGGTCAAATTGTTGGGAAATTGCATAAGCATTCAACGGAAAACAACTGAAGGCACCCTTACAAAAGTCATCTTGGGTCAAGTGACTCATCACTTTTCTCATGTCGGTCATTCCCTCATCGATTCGTCGCTTGAGGGGGTAGTCACACTTAGTCACCAATCAACAAATACACACCCAATCAAGGAAATGGCATGCATTCAAAGGATCATTGACAAAGACAATCACGCTCCTGCTTGGGGCAGCAAACAAGCAATAATCACAAGCTGATCAAACACTTGGCATTCATGAATCATGAACTCAAGGTTCCCATAGACAAAAGGTTGCGCCCTTTGCCTATTCATGATTGAACAATGTCCAAGATCAAGTAACACCTCACCGAAAAAGGTTAACACTTGAATTAAGCTCCTTAGCTCGTCAGAAGCAAGGATTCAAGAATGCATGCCCTTTCCATACTTGGGGCATCAAAATTTGGTTAGGTTACTGAGAAACCCTAATCATTAGTGCTTTGGTTATCTATTTTTGCTCAGCATTGCGCCATGCACAACGCATCCCAAAAAGGGGCATCTATAGACACCAAAACAACACCAATCCGATTATGTGGCTACAAACACTGACCGAATTGGCATACACAGCCCCTAGGGCAGCCCCCAGAGGTTAAAAAGTGGTCCTAACCACTCTCACAGCAGTTTTGGAAGGTCAGAGGTCAATTTGGCACCTTTCAAGCACTCTGCTCCCTACTCGTTCCACCCTGGGACGATTACAAACTGGTATTCGTCCCACCCCGGGATGATTAGCAGCATTCGCTCCAGGGTGGGGCGAATAGCAGGTTTGATGGGAAAAAGGTCAAACCTTGACAAATGGCAGCTCAGATCCACCACTTAACTCCTCCTTCAATGCATGGGAGTGTGAGTGAGCATTTTTGAGCTCAAAGAGGCAGTCATAGAGGTAGTCATGGAGCCCTTAATCAGGGAGGAATCTTCTTCCCCCTGGCAAGGCATGATGGCCAAGTGGCGCCTCTGCATGCTCATTCACAGAGACCCTCAGGTCTATAAAATGGTGAGTCTTCTCACCCCAAAAAAGATAGAGTAGGAGCATTTGGAGCAACGGAGTGCTGCCGAATTACATCCTCACCCATCGTTTGTGCTTCTTACATCCTTGATCTCTCTTTTGGAAGGGAGGTTATTGGGTGATTATTGGAAGTGCAATCCGGACCCAAAACCTAAACATTTGGCCACAATACCCCACCCAATTTGTCGACACAACCCCATAAGAGGTTTTGGACCCATCCCAAGTGGATTGGTGCCGAAACCGAGCCCCAAATGATGGGCGTCCTGCCCTCGGGCGCCCTCGCACTGCTGCAGTCCTAATCGCCCCACCCCGGAGTGATTAGAAATCTATGGTAGATTTCCCTACTATTTCTTTTGCATTTGATTCTAGGTTATCCATATATGCTGTCATTTAAATTTCATGTGATTTGGATGAGTTTTGACTGTGCTTTCAATGTTTCTCGCTTTCACTAACATACAGGGAGCATCATCGGATACAGGGTGATCGAGGCCGAATTTGCAAAATCCGACCTTCTGGGTCATTCCAAAATGCCCCGTTTTGCCTAACCCCAACTTTGCAGGTGTTTTGGAGGCCCCTGGATGGGACATTTAGGAGGTCACCTTCTAACATTTTATGACAGTCCTAATCGTCCCACCCCAGAGCGATTAGAAATATGTGGCAGATTTCTCGACTGTTCCTTTTGCAGTGTGTTCTTGGTAATGTTTTCTTGCTTCTGTCAAATTTTCAGCTTATTCTGATATGTTTTAGTTATCATTTTAATTATTTTATGCATGCATCAACCGTAGGCCTTGGGGATCGCATGTTTCCCTCCATCCGTAGGTGCTACTAACCATTTACTATTTCTCTGAATGCAGGATCTCGACACCGGAGGGGCAGCAAGGAACTATAGATGCATTCACGCAAGCGACGACAACGTTTGGTCCACCCATTTTCAATGTGGGCACGCGGAAGATCCCCAAGGGGAATGTATCATTTGTGGTGTAACAAAACTATGTTCGACGCTCCTAGCCCTTGAAAAGGGAGGAGACGTATTGTAACCCGATCTCGAGAAAATTAATAAAATAAAGGGCTGCACTTTTACATTTGCTTTAAATCTCGTTTCAATTCATTTGTTTTCCCTCTTTTCATGCATTCTCGTTCGTAGGACTTAGCGTTACATTTCCCTTTTGTTTGCTTTCGTATCC
>JAQPPZ010004628.1:0-188565 GCA_028583015.1 Wollemia nobilis | reverse complement strand
AAGAAAAGTGTCGCGATATCGCGACATGTTGCATTTTCACGACCCAAAGCAAAGAGAAAGAGCGAGAAAGAAAAAGTGTCGCGATATCGCGACATGTTGCATTTTCACGGCCCAAAGCAAAGGAAAAGAGGAAGAAAGAAAAGTGTCACGATATCGCGACATGTTGCATTTTCGTGGCCCAAAGCAAAGGAAAAGAGGAAGAAAGAAAAGTGTCGCGATATCATGACATGTTGCATTTTCACGACCAAACGAGGAAAGAAAGAACAAGAAAGAAAAGTGTCACGATATCGCGACATGTTGCGTTTTCGCGGCCAAAGACAAAAAGTGTCGCGATATCGTGACATGTTGCGTTTTCGCGGCCAAAGACAAAAAGTGTCGCGATATCATGACATGTTGTGTTTTCACGGCCAAACAAGAGAAAGTGTTGCGATATCGCGACATGTTGCGTTTTCACGGCCAAAAGATAAAAAGTGTCGCGATATCGTGACATGTTGCATTTTCATGGCCAAAAGGGAAAAAGTGTCGCGATATCACGACATGTTACATTTTCGCGGTGAAGGGCCACAAATGGAAACCAAAGCGCAGGCATGCACAAGGGAAGGTGAAACGAACAGTCGGGGAAGGTGAAACGAACAACCGTCAAAAATGAAATGAACCGTCATGGAAGGAGAAACAATTTTTTTTTAGAAGTTTAAATACGCCATTCAAAGAGGCCAGAGGGGGTCGAAAACTGCTGCAAGCAGAGTTACAAATTTGAAGGCAAGATGGCCATTCTAGACCTGTTTGGGCTGTTTTTCTTCCATTGACTGGTTTGGGAAAACCAGAGACTTCTGTTATTGTAAAATGACAAATTTTTAATACAAAAATTTTAAGAAAGTTGCATCTTATGGACAAGAAAGAAGGAGTCATTTTTTGCATGCAAGATAAAATGTCTATTTTTCCCCTTTTCAGATTTTAGGCTTGTAAATGGATTTTATGCAAGTTTTCTTGGTTGCTTCATGCGAATGTTTAAATCTAAAAACCTCATTTAAAACCCTAGGAGCCAGCACTTAGCTTATCCGGATTGTGCTTGTTTTGCAAGTCCAATAGGTTAGGTTGCATGCATGGAAACCTCACATCTTCGATTTTGTCGAAATAGGATAGCATCATACTGAAAGCATTTTATTTTTTTGCATTTCATTTTCATTTTCTGCATTTTATTTTCCAGAGATTTTAACTTTTTGTTTAACTTTTAGGCATTAAAATAAACATAAAAAAAACTTCAAAATCCAAAAATAATTTAACCATTGCATAGGTTATACTTCATACTTCCAATATGCAATTTGAAATTTCATTTTCGGAGTTGTTTAGTATTTTTTTTAAATTCATCGAAGTTGCTGTTTTGTTTCAGATTTTAAAAATCCGAAAATAGAAAATTTCCATTTTAAGGTCAAATTTCATTTTTCTTAGTTTTGTTTTGCACTCATGAGCCTATGATGACATTCCCTTCATGAAAATTCCAATTTCATTGAAGGAGTTATGTTTTATGGCATTTTCACAAATTTCCATTTTGAGCACTACATCGTGGTCATATGAGGGCCAACTCACATTTGCTCTATTTTGGTTCAATGAACAATCACTAAATTTTCATGGTAAAATAAACCAACATTGCCCCTTGTTTATAGTTACTTGCAATCACTAAGGTGTTCCAAGCATTTAAATTGAATATCTTTATTTAAGATTACTAATACACATATGCAAATGCTAATATAGTGGAGACCTTGGAGAAGTTGTTTGTTTAACTTCTTTGCAAGAGGGGATTTGGAACCCAAATCCTAAAGGAGAGTGTACTTTCACAATTGTGTGAAAATACCACTCAACAAGACTGAGTTATTGTAGTGAACTCTACTCCTACTATGATTAGATTCCAACTTCCCAATTCATTTTCTAAAAACACCTCAACATGTTTCCAAGGATTATATCAACACCTTTCATTTGACTATCAATTTGTATATGGTAGGTTAATCCCAAATACAAATTGGTGTTGATTTAATTTCATTAAGTCCTCCAAAAATATCTGATGAACTTTATGTCCTTGTCAAGCATTGTTCTCCTTAGTAATCCATGCAAATGAACCACTTTTCCAAAGAATAAATATGTTATATTCATAGCATAATTAGTCTTTTTGAAATCCAAATGAGTTTTATTTACAAAAAACCTATCAACCATCATAAAATAGAATCATATCCCCTTTGTGTTTGAGGCAAACCTAATATAAATTTTGTGTTGATATGTTTCCAAGGCCTCTTTGGAATGGAATATTATTTATACAAACCACTATTCCAAGTCATTATTAGAAGTCGTTATATTCTACATTACTTTATAAATATATTTACATTTATTGCCACATTAGACCCATAAATACCTCTCATTCTACTATGCAAGAGCCTTATCAATGCCAAAATGTCTTAAAAATCAACTATGCATCTCCTTGATCAAGTTCTCCCTCATGGGCCCTTGGGGAATATATATATATCTATCTATATATATATATCAAGAAGATTGAGAATCATTGCAATGAGAGGTGGACTACGAGGAAGCGGACGTTGTTGACTGATAGGGCCACCTGATGCGAAGCCCAAATGGAGGACGTTGGTTGGACCAGGTCCATGCAAAGTACAAAGGTTGATGAAGGCACAACAAAAATGGTGATAATGGCATGTAGTGAGGATCCAAATCATAATGACATGGAGGCAGTTGGGATGTGGATAAGGCTGATAGATCATGCATGGAAGCAGAAGATATAGGTGGAGGATTATGGTCGATCCTTTCCAATGCATGGTAATATCCCTAAGGACAATGTTGATCTACAAACAATCAAAGGCAGCCAAAATCACACATTGGCACCCAAGGATAGCTGGAAAAAATCCAAGGTGGCAAAGGGGGGATGGATCCCCGAAGATGGCACACCAATTAAGGAAAACCCCATATCTCACCACCATGGTTTTAAACCCTATTCCTTCCCCAACAGTAGCAAAAGAGGAAATTGATAGTGTGTTAACCTGATAAAGTCTGAATGAATCATAAGGAAGAAGACTACAAGCAAAAATATGACTTACATTGAGCTGAGCATGGTCATCATGGAACCCGTGGCTCAGGCCATCCTCACTGAGCAGCGTTTTACCCAATTTTTTGACCTGTTCTTGGGGGCGGAGGAAGATATCACCTAGTCAGTGATGGACACTTTGGAGGATGGAAAAGTGGGAATACGAGGAAGAGAGCTCATTTTTTATGTGAACATGCTGGCTATATTAACTGGTCATACGGTGAAAGGTCACTCCATCCATCACTAGAAACATCACTAGGAGGTGGAATTGAAGGAATTTCGTGACAACCCAAAAATTTTCAAGGAAGCCAAGAATGGGCTCACCATAATGGATTTGCCCACTCCATGGAATGGGGTCATAAAAAATGTGATGGAGTTTATCATGGTTGAGGATCCTAGTAAGACTTTGTTGAGCTTTCACTATTATTTTGTAAACTTCTTTCGGGATGTCAACCCGATAAGTATTCCTCAATTTTTGATGAACTCGATGAACTACACCATCAACGCCTACCGTAACAAGAGAGGGTCTACCATGCCGATGCACCAAGGATTTTTCAAAGTAATCTATAAGTGGGTGTTGGCCATGACACCCAATCCCGAACCTCAAGTCATCAAGGAGATACCACCCGATCATCATCCAGATAGCTTAGGGGCAAGAGCTAGCCCAGGCACCAACAAACCTTTGTCTATGTCTCCAAAAAAGAAAAGAGTGGGGAAGCTCATAACTAGAGGGGGCACGGATAAGAAAAAATAAGGATTGAGGAACCCCCAATGAGATCCTCATTGAGACTTAAGAACAAACAAATCCAAGGTAGCTCCAAAACCAGTGCTAGCGACCTGGACAAGGAGGGACCTACAATCATGGTTCTCAAAAGGTTCATTCTAAAATCTTATGCAGCCATCATCCACCAAATGCAGGAGCATTATGAAACTATGACTCAGGTGATCTTAAATGAAGGATACATGCCGAAAGTTGAGGCCAAGGTCGATGACGAGGAAGAAGAGGACAAAAATGAAGAGGAGCTCGAGGAAGATGTCAAAGATGAGGCATGAGGTTCCCCGGGTCCTGGGGGGTATCATTTTTGGTTGATGGTTTTCAGAGGAAGTAATCCTCTCTGGGCTGTGGTTTCCTTTTTCTTTTGTAATGTTGATCAGTGTGGCTTACCCGTCTTAGTTGGTCCTATTTTGTTTTTTATTTTTGTATACGTCGCCTGCCCAGCTAAGACTTCTAGGAAGTTTAGTAGTTGTAGAGGACAGATGTTCCTCAGGATAATTAGGATTCATAGCTTTAGCTAAAGGCTATATTTTGTAAAAGGTTTTGGGTCAACCTGTAAAACCTGGTAATCAATGAATAAATTTATTTACCAATATATATATATATATATATATATATATAGTATCCTCTAAACACTAAACCATCTTATAAAAATTAGTTCAATTATGGACTTCTATCTAAGCCAACAAGATTCTTGTATGCTATCCATGCTTCACTTAAATCTATATCTTCTTGGTGCAACTCATGTTAATGCTCAAAACCAACTACTTTTACTTGCATAAAAATCAATAAGAGAACCCTTCTACTTAATGCATCATCTACCTTGTTATACTTGCCACTCCTATGCTTAAGCACAAATGGATAACTTTGCAAAATATCTATCCACTTTATATGATGTTAATTTATCTTACCTTGAATCTTGATATACAATAAGGCTTGATGATCAATGTACAAGACAAAATCCTTGGGTAGAAAATAAACTCTACTTTTTGAGAGCTTGTACTATGACATAGAACTTCTAGTCATAGACTTAGTATTTTCTCCTAGTATAATTAATCTTCTCAATTAAATATGCTTCAAAATTTCCCTCTTGACTTAAAACAACACCTATCATGTTACCATTGGTATCATAGTCAACTTGGAACACTTTGTTAAAATATAGCAATGCTAATATTGGCTATTGTATAATCTTATTTTTAGTAGCTCAAAGCTTCTTTATGTTGTTGTTATCCATACAAAATCCTTGTCTTCCCTTATGGTTTATGTGATTGGAACACATATTCTACTAAAATTTTGAGTGTATTTTATAGAATCTTGCCAAGCTATGGAAATTTCTCACATAAAAAGTGCACTCAAAGTAGGCCACTAAATTATGGCTTTTACCTTTTTTGTATCCATCTTCAATTCATCATAATATATCATAAAAAAAATAATCTAATTCCTCTTTCATTAACTACACTTTTGTAAAATGACTAATTGATTCTTTTCTTTTTAACTTTAGAATTTGTCTATGCAACATATTTTTGTCCTTTGTTTTACTAAATATAAGAATATCATCAAGGTACACAATAACAAACTTATTTAAGAATGTTTTATGTACCTTGTTAATGATTTGCATGAATTTGTTTGGTGCATTAGTAATCCCAATAGGCATTATCAACCACTCACACAACACTTCCTTTGTCTTAAAGGTATTATTCCATCTATAACCTTCTTGAATTTTAATTTTATGATAACCACTCTTCAAATATATCTTGGAGAAGTGCTTCAATCAACTTATACAATCCATGATATCATCCATGTGAGGCAATGGAAACTAATGGTTTATAGTGATCTTGTTGATGAGTCAAGAATCCATAAACATCCTCCATTCATTTTATTTATTGGGGGTTAACACTATTGGTACAATTCTTTGTCTAACAAATATTTCACTTGTAGATTTTCCTCCTTGTTCTCCATGGGATTCAATCTATATGTTGCATTATTTGAAATACTTGATCTTGATATCAAATCTATGTGGTGACTAATACTCATATATGGTGGAAATTGTTTCAAAAATTCATTGAAAATGATCTATCTCATACTCTTCTAGCAACTTACTCATTTTTTTTGGTATGTTACTTGCCTTATCTATTGTCTTAAACTTAACTACCTTAGGAATTATGATGGCATAGTATTTTGTTTCCTTCTTTTCTATCCTCAAGAACTCTTTGTTATAATTAAAAATTTCACTACTTTGGATTACTCTATATTTTTCCTTCAAATGACTCTAGGTGTATTTCTTACCACTCTTATCAATCATTATAGTTTATTTTCATCCATAATAAATTACATTCCTATCATATTACCATTTTCTTCCTAGGATGCATTAAAAACATCCATGGATATTACATTACATAAAATTCTGAAGAACACAAGCTTCTACTAAGAGGAAGGGGTAAACAGTATAAGACCACTTTTTAATTTTATTTACTCAAGCTATATAATCCAATATATCAATGCAATTTCAACAATATTAATCAAAGCAATGCACAAATCACCACACACAATAGAGACACCAATTTAACATGGTTCACCCAATGTGGGCTACTCCATAGAGAAAACTAATATTTTCTCAATCAATATCTTGGGAATCCTTTCCCTATTACAATGTTTATGGACCTCTATCCAAAGGAGATGCCAATTATCTAATCAAGTTCATGGATATCTATCCACAGGAGACACCAATCTCCTTAGCTAGTTTGTGGATCTCTATCCACAGGAGAACTCCTTCTCCTCTTCTCTGGTTGGTGATCTTCTAGAATACTACTACCTCCATTGCATTGGCTTGTGGATCTCTCTCCATTGAAGACTCTTGTCCTCACTCATAAGACCTTTGTCCTCACTGCCCTAGCTAATGGATATTTATCCACTAGAGACTACTATCCTCTGCTCTATCACCTCCAAATCTTACTCTCAAATATATCTTAAATCTACAATAAACACAGTCCTTCGGTCTAGCACAAATATGCTCAATCTCTATCTCAAATATACACTGAACACAGTCCTTCGATCAAGTATAAATCTGCTCAATATCTATCTCAAATATGCACTAAACATAGTCCTTCAGTCTATCACAAATCTACTCAATCTCTATCTCAAATCTACACTGAACACAGTCCTTTGATCAAGTATAAATCTGATCAATGTTTGTCTCAAATCTGCACTAAATATAGTCCTTCGGTCTAGCACAAATCTTCTCAATCTCTATCTCTGATCTATACTAAACATAGTCCTTTGGTTAAGTGAAAATCTACTCAATCTCTATCTCAAATTTACACTAAAAATAGTCCTTCGATCTAGCACAAATCTGCTCAATATTTGTATTTGATCTATACTAAACATAGTCCTTTGGTCTAGCACAAATCTTCTCAATCTCTATCTCTAGTATGGTATAAACCTATCCTCAAATATATACCAAAATCTATCCTCAAATCTATCCTCAAACCTTAACACAAAGCTTGACTCAATCATAAATCAACTCTGCTAGATCTACCCCAAACCTTAACTCAAGGTTTGAACAAATCAATCAATCAACTCTGCTTACAAGTCTTCTCAAAGACTTACCTCAAATATTCTCTACAATTCCTCACTAGAACTTATCCAATCTGCTCAATAAGTCTTCACCAAGACTTGTCTCAAATTTGCTCAATAAGTCCTCACTAGAACTTGTCCAATCTGCTCAACAAGTCTTCACTAAGACTTATCTTAAATCTGATCAACAAGTCCTCACTAGAACTTGTCCAATATGATTGTAAGATTCCACAAAAGCTCACACAAATATGTCCTTAAGTCCACTCTAGGACTTAATCAAATCAGCTCACAAGCTTTCACAAAAGCTTATTCAACTCAACTCAATATTTCACAGAAAAACCTCTTCAATCACATAAACAAGCTTCACACAGAATCTTGTTTTAATCTCATAGAAACATATAAAGAATGGTTAGAGACTCAATATGTTTCACACTCACAACAATGCTCAACCACTTCTAATATCTCTCCTTTTTTTACCATAGAAACACATAGAGAATTGTTAGAGACTCAATATGTTTCACTCACAACAATGCTTAATCACTTTCAATATTTCCTTCAACTTAATTCAAAAATAAAGAAAAATTTTTTTCAGACATCTTGAACTATCACTCTAACACTTCCAATCAACTAAGCTCAATCAAATCCACTCAATCAATCATTCAATGAAAGTTTAGTCAACAATGATTATCAAAAAAACTTCACATAACAATGATACTCATGATCTTTCATAAACCCTAGTTCAGGATAGTTCTTCAACTTCACATAACAATGATACTCATGTTCTTTCACAAACCCTAGTCAAGCATATAAAAGCTTACTCAATATTTCCAACAATGCTTATAAAACAAGGTTTCTAGTATCAACTTTCATTCCATAAAACCAAACTCAACAATGTTTATCAAAAAATCCTTTTCACTCCAACTTAGCATTCACAACATCCAACAATCACTCTCAAAGATAATGTGCCCTAACCTCTTGTTTTAAGAATATTTGACTTTAAACATTTGTCTCAATAACAATCAATTATTTGCCAATTTCAAAGGTTAGGTAGCAATATCTTCTCAATCATTCACTCAATTTAATCCTTCAAAATATTTCACCATACACAACAATAAATCTCTTTTACAACTTATAAGCTCCACACTTAAAAATGCAAACCAACTATTTGTGTAAAGAAATAGTCACAATAATTTTCTTCATAAACCCTTATCTCTTTAACACATCATAGCTCATCCCAATTAAAAATATAATTCCCCTTTTTAACCTTATAGCTCCTATGTTAATTCACTTTATCAAAAATCACAATAAAAATAATTAACCTTAAAAACCTTATAACTACCCCTTAATAAAAATTTATCAATGCCACCTTTTAACCTTAGAAGCAACTTTAATATTCAAAAATTTAAATACCTCTTCCTTGGCAGGATTCAAACTCTCGCTTGCACCTCCATAGTGCCCTAGCCGTGGCCCATGTGCCACGTGAGCTAGGCACTCACCTTGGCACCAAAAGGTGCCTTGTGCACTTTGAACCTTCTCTTTGGCACCAAAAACTAAATAGGTGCTCCTTGTAAAAAAATATTTCCATCGGGGTTCGATTGCATGACCTCCCACTAGTTAGTGCCTTAAGTCGTAGCCTCCTATCATTGGCCCAACTGCCATGATTGGCTATGAGGCTTTAGGCCTCCTCCATATTATTCGCATGTTGATTGCCATGTAGCTAAAAAACTTTACCTCTTATTTTGCATGTTCTCAAATTTTGCATGCACATCGATTAAGGTATTCGAAGGATGATTTTTTGTTTGCCAAAGCATATAGTATATATATTAATTTTTGATCTCTCTCAACACGTCGATGGGTGGAAATAATAGTCGACATCGATGGGTGAATATTATTGCTTGCCCTTTGTAACCCTAACCTTAGGGTTATTGAATTTAAATTAATTTATAACAAAGTTGTTATAATTAATTTATAATTAATTTAATTATTCAGGTCTATACTTTAGACCTTAATATTATAATATAAAATTATAATATTATTTTCTTGGGCCTTCCCATTGCTCTTTTAGACCTCTTTTGACCACTTTAAATATTATAATAAGCATATTATAATATTTTCCCTTAGGCCTAGAAGCAATCTTTTTCTTGCACTACTCATAGAAACTGATGCTTGACCTCATGTTGCTCACTGAAACTGACTCTTGACATCAATGAAAATAAAAATTGCTCATATTTCCAACAATATCCCCCTTTGTCATTGATGGAAACCCAATTACCTTTTACCATTTCCTTTACCTTTTTCTGTTCTACTCCCCCTGAGAAACTGCTCCTCCTGACTGAATACTCTCCCCCTAACTCAAATCTCTCCCCCTTTGACATCAATGGAAAAATGTCACCTTTGGGGCTCGGGGATAAGAATGAGACTCTTAGCTTAGCCCCTCCCCCACCTCCTCTTGAGGTGGTTAATTCTAGGGTGGGAGTATTTCTACTCCCAACAAGCATTGATCTTTACCTTTGTCCACTTTCTTCCTCAACTGATCCTTCTGATTCCTCTGACTATTCTTGTTCTTGCTTGTCTCTAGAATTTTTGCTCTACATAACTTTTTTGTATGCCCATAATTATTGCACTTATAACACTTAATTTTTTTATTCCTTTGAGGTGCAACTATTTTGAAGTTTCTTCTGGTGAAGCCATATCCATTTCTATCATGAACCTTGCAATTTACTGCCTTATGACCAAACTGATTACAAGAATAGAAATACCCTTAAAAAAGATGTTTGTTTATGAAATTTCCATATTCTTGTCTTTCATGTGTCCTTCACTGTGTAGCCTTGTGCCCAAACATGTGACATGAGAAGCATATTCCATTGAAACTACTCTGCCTTGACCCCATTGGTCTCTTAGTTTCTTTTACCCTGTGTTGGTTCCTGTTCCATCTGTTCCTCATTTGTGCATTGTTCCTTTCCTTTTTGAACTTTTTGCTATCCAAATCATCCTCATAAGTCTCACTCTCTCTTACACTCTCTTCTTCTGAAGCTTCTTCTTCTTTGGATCTTGAGATTGACTCCTCTCCTTGTTTTCTTTGTACCTGATCAAAACCAAGACCTATCTTGTTTGATGTAGATCTTTGTATCTTGATAATCTTATCCAAGTTCTTTGAGCTTCTCCCAAACCTGTGTAACTTGTCCTTAGATTCTTTTACTTCCTTCCTTAGTGAAGCTACCTCATGCTCTAACCTTTCACATTCTAAAACCTTTGCTTCTAACTTCTCTTTGAATCTTCTTGTCTTAGAAATTTAGTTGGTTAGATCCTCTATAAGCTTTTATTTCTCTTCATCACATTCTTGAAATTTAAGCTTGAGTTTTTAATTTTGCTTTCTTACCTCCCTTAATGCATCAAGGGCATGAATAAGCTCACCCTCAAGATCAACTTCTCCTTTCTTTGATTCTTCCTCTATTTGTTTAACTTTGGGATCATTGTCATACTTTTTTGACTTGTCTTCTATAGGATCACCTCCTTCTTCATCTAATGCCAAGAGTAGATTCTCTTCTAGTCCTTCAAGTGTATCTTCATATTCATTATCACTGAAACTAAATCCATTTCTTATACAACTATCCTCAAGATGTCCAAATTTACCACATCTAAAACACTTGAGAATCATTGGTGCCCTTTTTCTAACATCATCCTTTTCTTTTTCTAGAAATAGTACTTCATATTTATCATCATCTGAGGAATTTTCATCACTATCACTTGAGCTCTTACCTAAATTGTTTTCATATAAACTTGAATAACATAAGCTTATACTGAGAGGGGGGTGAATAGTATAAGACCACTTTTTACTTTCTTTCCAAATCAATATCAATTATGTCCTTAATTGCAATAACCAAATATAGCAGTGTGCATTAATAACTCAGATAGTAGTAGTAAACAAGAGCACAAGTCACCACACACAATAGAGACACCACAATTTACGTGGTTCACCCAATGTGGGCTACTCCACGGAGAAAATATTTTACTAAAACTTTCTCAATCAATCTCTTTGGGAATCACTCCCAATTACAATGTTTATGGATCTCTATCCAAAGGAGATGTTGATCCCCTAATCTCAAGTTCGTGGATCTCTTCCACAGGAGAACTCTTTCCCCTTCTGCTCTGGCTATGTGATCTTCTAGAAGACTCTGTCTCTCTATTGCACTAACTGGTGGACCTCTCTCCACTTGAAGACTCCTCACTCAGATATGTCTTCAACTATGTTGGTTGCTGGATCTCTATCCACTGAGACTCTGTCCTCTATACTCTATCACCTCCAAAGCTCTATCAATAGGCTCACTAAGAACCTGCTCAATAGGCTCACATAGAACCTGCTTAATAAGCTCACACAGAACTTGTCAAATATGCTCTAGCAAGCTCACCAAGAACTTGCCCAAATCTGCTCTAGCAAGCTCACCAAGAACTTGCCCAAATCTGCTCTAGCAAGCTCACTAAGAACTTGCCCAAACACTATCCTCAAATCTGTCCCAACACTATCCTCAAATATGTCCCAAAGGCCTTCTCAAAGGCTCAATCAATCATGCTCAAGTAGTACTCAAAATGAACTCAACAATGAATGGCAATCTCAACTCAAATTAACTTCATAGAAGCATAAAGAGAATTGTTAGAGACTCAATATGTTCTAATCTCACTCTCAACCCAAATCAATCTCAACTCAACTCATAGAAGCATAAAGAGAATTGTTAGAGACTCAATATGTTCTAAACTCACTCTCAACCCAAATCAATCTCAACTCAACTCATAGAAGCATAAAGAGAATTGTTAGAGACTCAATATGTTCTAATCTCACTCTCAACTCAAATCAACCTCAACTCAATTCAAGTCTTATAGAACCATAAAGAGAATTGTTAGAGACTCAATATGTTCTAACCTTAATCTCAACTCAACATAGAATGATGGAATAGTTTATTTCATAGAACTTGAACAATCACTTCACACATCACTTGACTAGGCTCAATCAACTCAACTCAACCAATCATCACAAGGGACAACTCTTTCTCACACAACCCTAGTCCAAGTATGTATCAACCAACTCAAATGTTTCCAACAATGCTCAACCACAAATCTCACATAACAATGATACTCATGTTCTTTTCTAACTCAAGTTCTTTCACAACCAATGGGCTTCAACAACTATGCTTATAAAACAAGGTTTAGACACAACTCTCAATTCAGAAAACCTTGAAGCATTCAACCAACCACTTTCGAAAAGGAAACCACAAACAATCCTTTTCCCTCCAATGATATTTCAGAAATCAACCACCATAAACAATCAATAGGAGAATGTGCCCATACCTTTTATGAAGATGAAAAAACCTCTTTGTAAATCTACCACAATCACAAAATTCTTTTTCCAATCTTCACAAGGGTTAGTAGATCACAAAATAATCAACATTACTCCACTTTTCAATAATCATCACCAAGGCCTTTAATTGCACAACTTCCTTATCTCTCCTAAAACCACTTGTACCATAAAATAAAATAAATCAAAACATTGCATAACCTTTTCACTCCCAAAACCACTTATACCATAAAATAAAATAAATCACAATATTGCATACCTTGTCACCTCATGAAAGAATTAATCCTCTTGAAAAAGAACAAGGCAAACTTCACTTTTGGAACCCCTTTGCAAAATCAGAAATATCTCTTTACACACACCTTATTTCTCCTTCTAAATAAGTTAGTCAAATAGCCCTCGAAATAAGATTTTCGACGATATATAATATGCCCCCTTTCCAAAATAAATTGAAACCTTTATATATATATATATATGCCAACCTCCATTAATTGCACATAGGTCGGCCCTCCATTAATTTAAACTTAAACTTTAAACTTTAATATCTTCATCACCGGAGGTCCTTTTTCGATGAAACAAAATTCCACCTTGGCTTTTAAGAAAATCCCTTTCCACATAAGCCCACCATGGTTTTAAATAAAACCTTTTATTTTTCCTGCCTTGGTTTTCATAAAAACCCTGTATATATCCATGCTTTCCAAAATATCATAAATGCTTATTTATGAAATATTTTGGCCACCAAAACCAAATGTGATCCATGTGACATCAATGACAACATAAAATACCTCAAATTAACTCAAATTTCCAACAATCTCCCCCTTTGTCATTGATGGCAACACCTCTAATGCAAACACCACAATCACTGCAAAAACCATCTCTGAGAATCAAAGTTGCTCCCCCTGACTCAATACTCTCTATGGAGGCTGCTCCCCCTAACTCAATACTCTCTTTGGAGGCTGCTCCCCTAACTCAATGCTCTCTTTGGTCTCCTACTCCTCTCCCCTTACTCAAATCTCTCCCCCTTTGACATCAATGGCAAAAGGGACACCTATGGGGCTAAAATATATGACTCTTAAGCTTAGCCCCCTCACCACCCTTCTCTCTTGAGGTGATTAATTTTGGGGTGGGAGTACTTTTACTCCCATATTACTTTGTTTCTTTCCTCTATCAACTTCCTTCCATGTTTTTCTGATATCCTTCTCTTGATGAATTACTTGATCTTCTTGTCTTGAACCTTTTGACCTTCTTGCCTTGAACCTATTTGGAATTGAGTCCTACACCATTTTGCAATATGCCCAAAGTTATTGCAATTAAAACACTTGATATTGTAGCCTTTGGATGGTGCCCATGTCCTGAATTCTTTCTTGAAGTAATTTCCATATCCATTCCTTTCTTGAACCCTGTATTGTGAAGCTCTATTTTCATGACCATTATAACCATGACTTCTGAATTGTGTAGCTCTAAAACCAAAACCATGTTGCTCATTTCCTTTGCACTGAAAAGCTCTATGACCAATCCTATTGCATGAGAAGCAATGTCCCTGAAAACCATACCTTCTTCCCTTGAAGTTTCTTCTAGCAAAATCAAACTTCTTTGATCCATGGATCCTGCAATGTATAGCCCTGTGTCCAAATCCATTACAAGAAAAACAATATCCTTGAAAAGCCCTTTGTTCATGCCTTGGTTCTTCATACCTTTCTTGATCATTATCCTTATGATCATCTTCAACTTGTGCATTGCATCCTTGAATCTTCTTTGTAGCATTTAAAACCTCTTCCTTAGTTTCTTCCTTGCCTTTCTCTTCAATAATTTATTTTCCCTTTGAACTTGATTCACCTATCTCAAAACAAGAACCAAACTGAATATTTGGAGCCATAGGAACTTTGGAACTTTCCTCACAAATCTTAGGTGCTTCTTTGCTTTCATATTTTAGAACTTCCTTTCCTTTTGAGTGTGATTCCCCAAACCTGAAATATGAAACCTTTGGTGCTTTGGAATCTCCCTCTTCTTTTTCTTCATTTGTGTTAAGTAGCAAATTGGCACACATCTCTATAGCCTCTGAAATGCAAGTATCCATTTATGTTGCTTCTTTTTCTTTGAGAACTGGTTCTTCCTTATAGATTTCTGAAATGAAACCTCCTGATACAAATATAGGACCTTGTGTACTTATTTTTGATTTCCCTTCTTCATAACCAAGCCCTGTCTTTATAAATGGATCTCGTTGTAAATCCAAAAAATTATCCAGTGTTTTTGAATTTCTTTGAAATCGTGCTAACTCATTTATGTAGGTCCCCAAAATTTTCTGATCTTCTTCTTCTAACTGATCACATATTTCTTTCCTCTCCTTTAGTTTCTCAGAAATAGTGATGCCAAACTCTTTTGATTCCTGAAGCTCTTTTTCAAAATCTTGAATGTGTTGATTAAGCATCATATTGACTTTTTCATTTTCTTGAACCTTATTTTCAAGCCTCTTGATTTTCTTTTTCAACCTCCTGATTTTCTTTTCTTGTTTTGTGGAATTCTCTTCTTCATCATCACTACTGCTGGAATTGTCACTAGAACTGTTGCTTTCTTCTTCAAATAAACTTTCCTTGTTGCAATTGTTGTAGTATGTGCAATCATCATCTATATGCCCAAAATCTCCGCATATGAAGCATTTTAGTATTCTTAGACCTTTCTTGTACCTATCTTCTTGCTCAATGGTTGTGGCAAGCTCTTCATGTCTTTCTTCAATAGATTTATCCTCTTCTTTAACTTCAATACCTAGGAATAGATGTTCTTGTTTTTCTTCATTTATTCCAAAGAATGTACATTCTTCTTCATCTGACTGATATTTATCACTGTAATCTGAATTATCACTTGCTTCTACAATGTAGTAAGATTTCTTTGCCAAATTTACCTTGGAATCTCCTTCATAAGTATTCCTCAACTTGGTCCACATCTCATTAGCTGAAGTACATACCATGACCTTTGCAAAATCTGTCTCACGTAGCCCACTCAAAATACAATTCATTGCTCTTGCATTTATCTCAACCAATTTCCTGGTAGTCTTATCTTCCTCGGGATCACCTTCAACCTTATACTCTTTTTCAACCATCTGCCATACCTCATATCCTTGTGATATCAAGTAGTTCTTCATCCTCATGCTCTAGAAAGCATAATTGTTACCATCAAACAATGGAGCCTTATTTGTAGATAATCCATTCTGTGAAGCCATCTGTGTTCTTGTAGAATCTACCCTCAAGTTGTTAGCCTTTTTGAAGGAACCCGCTCTGATACCAATTGAAGAACACAAGCTTATATTGAGAGGGGGGTGAATAGTATAAGACCACTTTTTACTTTTTCTTCCAATTCAATATTATGTTGTGTAAATATAGTAGTATCAATAATAGTAGTAAAGCAATAGCATAAAGTACCATACACAATAGAGACACCACAATTTACGTGGTTCACCCAATGTGGGCTACTCCATGGAGAAAATATTTTACTAAAACTTTCTCAATCAATCTCTTTGGGAATCACTCCCAATTACAATGTTTATGGATCTCTATCCAAAGGAGATGTTGATCCCCTAATCTCAAGTTCATGGATCTCTTCCATAGGAGAACTCTTTCCCCTTCTGCTCTAGCTATGTGATCTTCTAGAAGACTCTGTCTCTCTGTTGCACTAACTGGTGGACCTCTCTCCACTTGAAGACTCCTCACTCAGATCTATCTTCAACTATGTTGGTTGTTGGATCTCTATCCACTGAGACTCTATCCTCTGTACTCTGTCACCTCCAAAGCTCTATCAATAGGCTCACTAAGAACCTGCTCAATAGGCTCACATAGAACCTGCTTAACAAGCTCACATAGAACTTGTCAAATCTATGCTAGCAAGCTCACCAAGAACTTGCCCAAATCTACTCTAGCAAGCTCACCAAGAACTTGCCCAAATATGCTCTAGCAAGCTCACCAAGAACTTGCCCAAATCTGCTCTAACAAGCTCACTAAGAACTTGTCCAAACACTATCCTCAAATCTGTCCCAACACTATCCTCAAATCTATCCCAAAGGCCTTCTCAAAGGCTCAATCAATCATGCTCAAGTAGTACTCAAAATGAACTCAACAATGAATGGCAATCTCAACTCAAATTAACTTCATAGAAGCATAAAGAGAATTGTTAGAGACTCAATATGTTCTAATCTCACTCTCAACCCAAATCAATCTCAACTCAACTCATAGAAGCATAAAGAGAATTGTTAGAGACTCAATATGTTCTAAACTCACTCTCAACAAATCAATCTCAACTCAACTCAAATCAACTCATAGAAGCATAAAGAGAATTGTTAGAGACTCAATATGTTCTAATCTCACTCTCAACTCAAATCAACCTCAACTCAATTCAAGTCTTATAGAACCATAAAGAGAATTGTTAGAGACTCAATATGTTCTAACCTTAATCTCAACTCAACATAGAATGATGGAATAGTTTGTTTCATAGAACTTGAACAATCACTTCACACATCACTTGACTAGGCTCAATCAACTCAACTCAACCAATCATCACAAGGGACAACTCTTTCTCACACAACCCTAGTCCAAGTATGTATCAACCAACTCAAATGTTTCCAACAATGCTCAACCACAAATCTCACATAACAATGATACTCATGTTCTTTTCTAACTCAAGTTCTTTCACAACCAATGGGCTTCAACAACTATGCTTATCAAACAAGGTTTAGACACAACTCTCAATTCAGAAAACCTTGAAGCATTCAACCAACCACTTTCGAAAAGGAAACCACAAACAATCCTTTTCCCTCCAATGATATTTCAGAAATCAACCACCATAAACAATCAATAGGAGAATGTGCCCATACCTTTTATGAAGATGAAAAAACCTCTTTGTAAATCTGCCACAATCACAAAATTCTTTTGCCAATCTTCACAAGGGTTAGTAGATCACAAAATAATCAACATTACTCCACTTTTCAATAATCATCACCAAGGCCTTTAATTGCACAACTTCCTTATCTCTCCTAAAACCACTTGTACCATAAAATAAAATAAATCAAAACATTGCATAACCTTTTCACTCCCAAAACCACTTATACCATAAAATAAAATAAATCACAATATTGCATACCTTGTCACCTCATGAAAGAATTAATCCTCTTGAAAAAGAACAAGGCAAACTTCACTTTTGGAACCCCTTTGCAAAATCAGAAATATCTCTTTACACACACCTTATTTCTCCTTCTAAATAAGTTAGTCAAATAGCCCTCGAAATAAGCTTTCCGACGATATATAATATGCCCCCTTTCCAAAATAAATTGAAACCTTTACATATATATATATTTTTTTTGCCACCCTCCATTAATTGCACATAGGTCGGCCCTCCATTAATTTAAACTTAAACTTTAAACTTTAATATCTTCATCACCGGAGGTCCTTTTTCGATGAAACAAAATTCCACCTTGGCTTTTAAGAAAAGCCCTTTCCACATAAGCCCACCATGGTTTTAAATAAAACCTTTTATTTTTCCTACCTTGGTTTTCATAAAAACCCTATAAATAGCCATGCTTTCCAAAATATCATAAATGCTTATTTATGAAATATTTTGGCCACCAAAACCAAATGTGATCCATGTGACATCAATGATCCATGTGACATCAATGACAACATAAAATACCTCAAATTAACTCAAATTTCCAACATAACTCTTCTTATACCTTTGGAAAAACTTATTTCCTTGCTTGCCTTGTCCATCCCTACTTTTCTTTTGGTACTTGTATTTTTTTGTTTCCCTGTTCTTATGATCCTATTTTTCTTCATCATTTCTATTTCCAACCTCTAGACAATCAGTTGCATAGTGATAAAATTTACCACAATTAAAACATCTAACTGATTTCATACCTTTATACTTTCTTGAGTCCTTGTTCCTTCTACCATAATTTACTTCTTCATCACTGGATAACTCATTGTTTGAATCTGACTTATTACCCTTTGTCTTCTTAGTAACTTTTAAGGTTGCTTCCTTCTAGGGAATAGGTTCCTCTTTTATTCTCATCTCAAAAGCTATGAGAATGCAATGTAATTCATCCCTTATCAAAAGATCAATATCCTTTGACTCTTCTATAGCTGAAATATTTTCACTAAATATTTTTTGGAGTGATCTTAAAATCTTATCACAAACATCAGATTCTTGAACTTCAAGCCCAAGTCCTTGCATGGAGTTAACAACCTCGTCTACACAAAGTAGATATGCAACAATGTTTTCTTCATCTTTCATCTTTAGGTCTTTAAATATTCCCTTGTAATTTTACAACTTTACCCTTTTGACCTTTTTATCTCCTTCATATATGCCTTGCAACTTATCCCAAATTTCCTTTGCTAATTTGCAGTGCATAACCTTTATAAACTATGTTTCACGCAAACCTTTAAAAATTCCATTCATTGCTCTTGAATTGTAATGATGTAGAATCTTACCATATTTATCTGTAGGTGGAGTAGCTGGCGGTATGTATCCATTCTCAACTACTTCTCATACATCATTTTCAAGTGTCATTAGGTGAATGTTCATTCTCATACTCCAAAGTACATAATTGTTCCCATCGAACAATGGTGTTGAATTTCCTAAAGATCCATTCTTAGAATCGATATGTGTTCTTGTAAGCTTTTTCTTCAAGCTGTTAAAATATTTTGAAGAAACCTACTCTGATACCAATTGAAGAACACAAGCTTATACTGAGAGAGGGGGGTTGAACAATATAAGACAACTTTTTACTTTTTTTTACTTAAGCTATATAATCCAATATATCAATGCAATGCCAACAGAAGTAATCAAAGCAATGCACAAATCACCACACACAATAGAGATACCAATTTAACTTGGTTCATCCAATGTAGGCTACTCCATGGAGAAAATATTTCACTAATATTTTCTCAATAAATATCTTGGGAATCCTTTCCATATTACAATGTTTATGGACTTTTGTACAAAGGATATGCCAATCCCCTAATCAAGTTTATGGATCTCTAGCCATAGGAGACACCAATATCCTTAACTAGTTTGTGGATATCTATCCATAGGAGAACTCCTCCTCTGCTCTAGATGGTGATATTCTAGAATACTACTACCTCCACTGCACTGGCTTGTGGATCTCTCTCCACTGAAGACTCATGTCCTCACTCAAAAGACCTCTATCCTCACTACCTTGTCTAATAGATCTCTATCCACTAGAGACTACTATCCTCTACTCTGTCACCTCCAAAGCTTACTCTCAGCTCTGTCTCAAATCTGCACTAAACATGGTCCTTTAGTCTAGCACAAATTTGCTTAATCTCTATCTCAAATCTACACTAAACACAGTCCTTTTGTCAAGTACAAATATGCTCAATCTCAATCTCAAATATGTACTAAACACAGTCCTTTAGTCTAGCATAAATCTTCTCAATCTCTATCTTTGATCTATACTAAACACAATTCTTTGATCAAGTACAAATATTCTCAATCTCTATCTTAAATATGCACTAAACATAGTCCTTCAGTCTAGCACAAATCTGCTCAATCTTTGTCTTTGATATGTACTAAACATAGTCCTTCGATCTAGCACAAATCTGCTCAATCTCTATCTCTGGTCTGGCACAAACCTATCCTTAAATCTATACCAAACTCTGTCCTCAAATCTATCCTCAAGCCTTAACACAAAGCTTGACTCAATCACAAATCAACTCTTCTAGATCTGCTCCAAACCTTAACTCAAGGTTTGAACAAATAAATCAATCAACTTTGCTCACAAGTCTTCTCAAAGACTTACCTCAAATCTTCTCTACAAGTCCTCACTAGAACTTGTCCAATCTGCTCAATAAGTCTTCACCAAGACTTGTCTCAAATATGCTCAACAAGTCCTAACTAGAACTTGTCCAATCTACTCAACAAGTCTTCATCAAGATTTATCTCAAATCTGCTCAACAAGTCCTCACTAGAACTTGTCCAATCTGATTGTAAGATTCCACAAAATCTCACACAAATCTATCCTTAAGTCCACTCTAGGACTTACTCAAATCAGCTCACAAGCTTTCACAAAAGCTTATTTAACTCAACTCAATATTTCACATAAAAACCTCTTCAATCACACAAAAAAGCTTCACACAAAATCTTGTTTTAATCTCACATAAACATATAGAAAATGGTTAGAGACTCAATATATTTTACACTCACAATAATGCTCAACCACTTACAATCTCTCTCTTGTTTTTACCATAGAAACACATAGAGAATTGTTAGAGACTTAATATGTTTCACTCACAACAATGCTTAATCACTTTCAATATTTTCTTCAACTTAAATCAAAAATAAAGACCAATTTGTTTCACAGATCTTGAACTATCACTCCAACACTTCCAATCAACTAAGCTCAATCAACTCCACTCAATCAATAATTCAATTAAAGCTTAGTCAATAATGCTTATCAAAAAACTTCACATAACAATGATACTCATGATCTTTCACAAATCCTAGTTCAGGATAGTTCTTCAACTTCACATAACAATGATACTCATGTTCTTTCACAAACCCTAGTCAATCATATGAAAGCTTACTCAATATTTCCAACAATTCTTATCAAACAAGGTTTCTAGTATCAAATTTCATTCTAGAAAACCAAACTCAACAATGCTTATCAAACAATTCTTTTCACTCCAACTTAGCATTCACAACATCCAACAATCACTCTCAAAGATAATGTGCCCATACCTCTTGTTTGAATAATATTTGACTTTAAACACCTGTCTCAATCACAATCAATTCTTTGCCAATTTCAAAGGTTAGGTAGCAATATCTTCTCAATCATTCACTCAATTTGATCCTTCAAAATATTTCACCATACATAGCAATAAATTTCTTTTACACCTTATAATCTCCACACTTCAAAATGCAAACCAACTATTTGTGTAAAGAAATAATCACAATAATTTTCTTCATAAACCCTTATCTCTTTAACACATCATAGCTTATCCCAATTAAAAATATAATTCCCTTTTTAACCTTATAGCTCCTATGTTAATTCACTTTATCAAAAATCACAATAAAAATAATTAACCTTAAAAACCTTATAACTCCCCCTTAATAAAAATTTATCAATGCCACCTTTTAAACCTTAGAAGCAACTTTAATATTCAAAAATTTAAATACCTCTTCCTTGGTGGGATTCGAACTCCCGCTTGTGCCTCCATAGTGCCCTAGTCATGGCCCACATGCCATGTGAGCTAGTTGCTCACCTTGGCACCAAAATGCACCTCGTGCGCTTTGAATATTCTCTTTGGTGCCAAAAACTAAACACATGCTCCTTGTAAAAAAACACTACCATCGGGGTTCGATCGTGGGACCTCCTGCTAGTTAGCGCCTTATGTCATAGTTGTGTACCATTGGCCCAACCACCACGGTTGGCTATGATGATTTAGGCCTCCTCCCTCTTATTCACACGTTGACTGCCACATAGCCAAAAAACCTTACCTCTTATTCCGCATGTTCACAAATTTTTCATGCACATCGATTAAGGTATTCGAAGGATGATTTTTTGTTTGCCAAAGCATATAGTATATATATTAATTTTTGCTCTCCCTCAACACATCGGTGGGTGGAAAGAATAGTCGACATCGACGGGTGAATATTATTGCTTGCCCTTTGTAACCCTAACCTTAGGGTTATTGAATTTAAATTAATTTATAAATTAATTTATAACAAAGTTGTTATAATTAATTTAATTATTTAGGTCTATACTTTAGACCTTAATATTATAATATAAAATTATAATATTATTTTCTTGGGCCTTCCAATTGCTCTTTTAGACCTTATTTGACCACTTTAAATATTATAATAAGCATATTATAATATTATTTTTCCCTTAAGCCTAGAAGCAATCTTTTTCTTTCACTGCTCACGAAAACTGATGCTTGACCTCATGTTGCTCATTGAAACTGACTCTTGACATCAATGACAACAAAAATTTCTCATATTTTCAACAAATTTCATCCTTATAAGGCCCAATCTAAAAATTAATTAAACACTATTCGTTCATTACTAATTGATGACCCTTATAAATCCATGATACCCTATAACTATTGGAATGTACTACTATTTTAATCGAAGTTTCTTTACCATTCCACTTGACACCAAATAATTAGTATTATCACTATTTATGATAATTTCACAATACTTATGTCATAACTTGTAAATGGTTAAAAATAGATCTTTTCTTTGCCCTAATACTTTCTCTTTTGCTAGGGTTAACAAAATATTCACCAACATGAGGTTCACTCCTTACTTATGCTCTTTCATATGAACTAGTGATGCCATATACTCTTCTACTTACACCAATTTTGTGTTGGAATCATTCCTTTTTCTATTGTTATATTCATGAGATTGAGGTCATTCAAAGGCCTTGTGACTATCTTGACCACATTAGAAGCAACTACCACCAAATAAAATTTCTCTTTCTCAATTGTGATATTCTCTTCTATTGAAATTTCCTCCACTAGAGGGATGTTTTTGGGTTTGTGAGGTACTTGATTCACCTCCTTGCATACTTTGTCCTCTTTTGGTACCATGTCGGTTTCTTTATTTATCAAATCTTGCTCTACCTCTTGAGGAGTTTGATGTTTTTAATACAAATTTACTTCTACTTTCAAAGTATATTAGTAGTAGTCCTTCTTTGTTTATAATTTTACCATGCTAATCTCATATTGAATGCTCAATCACATTCCATTTAATACCTTACCATATTGTTTTGGTCCACTTTACTATTACTAGCTTGAATTATCTTATTAAACTAATATGTGTAATCTTTTACACTCAATTCTTTGCCCCAAATTCTATTTTTTTTTAATAGTTTTGATTTGATAATCAACAAGAATTAATTTTCCTTTTAAATTGGATATAACTTAATCCATATTGTAATTTTTTATTATTTTTCTCGAACTACAATTCTTTTGCCCACAAGTTAGAGTGTGATTTTAGCTTGATTTGTGCAATCTTCACTTTCTTGGGATATTCTACTTCATCAAATCCAAAATAATATTCCATCTTAGTGATCCAATTAACAAGCTCTTTTGAATAAAATATTCCAAAATAGCTTGGCATTTCCATGTTAAAACTCTTCTAAGATTCAAAATGATATTAATAAATCTATATTTATTTACATCCAACTCTTCTCCAACATTTGGGCTTATTTGTTTCCTTCACCTCTATTTCTTCATCACTAACATCTCCTCATGGAATGGAATTCCTTCCCACCGCGCGCCCCCCCCCCCCCCCCCGCCGCCCCCCGCCCCCCCCCCCGCCCGCCCGCGCCGCCGCGCGCCCCCCCCCCCCCCGCCCCCCCCCCCCCGCCCCCCCCGCCCCCCCCCCCCCCCCCCCCCCCCCCCCCCCCCCCCCCCCCCGGGCCCCCCCCCCCCCCCCCCCCCCCCCCCCCGGGGCCCCCCCCCCCGCGGGGGGGCCGGCCCCCCGGGGGGGCGGGGCGCCGCCCCCCGGGAGAGGGGGGGCGGCGGGGGGGGGGGAGCCCCCCCCCCCCCCCCGCGCGGGGCGGGGCCCGGGGGGGGGGGGGGGGGCGCGGGGGCCCCCCCCCCCCGGTTGATTAACCTTTATATTCTTCCATTGCTTCCAATATGGTTTGCATAATTCTTAATATTCTTGTCATCTGATCTATTATACTTTCCATATTAGCAATATTATTTCCTCCTCTAGCACCAACATTTACTCCTTGGAATTATCCTATTGATTGATAACTTTATCTCTTGTTTCACTTTATATGGTAATTATAATAAGTGATTCCCCTTTTCTTGTCCTCTAAGGCTCTTTTGGCTCTAATATAAAAAATTATGGCAATAGCCACCCAAAGTGCACAATACAACAAACATTGAAAGGAAAAATTTAATAAAAAAATACTAGATCAAAATATAATTGCTTATAGATCAAAGTTAGAGGTAACCCACATCGTAGCTCCCATACTTCCTTTCTACCATATAATCTTTATAACTGTCTTGTTGCTTATATATCTATATATATATATAACATTGTATTTAAACTCTTACTATTTTTATATTGAGTTTTCCTCCTTCCCAAGAAAGTCCTTTAACTTTTCATTTATGCATCAAGAAAGAACTTATTGTAATACTAAAGAAACATTTTTTTTTCAATTCCCTACCTTTTATCCATTGGATAAGTGTTTCTTAAAGTTCCTACATTTACGACCTTACCTAGTTTTAAAATAGTTTTTTTTTTCTTATATAGATTGCAACATCCATATCATACCTTTGGATCACTCTAAGTCATAATCTAGGCTCTACTCGCTTAAAATACCATTCTATAGGTTATACCTTTTAAATTTTCAACTAGGATCAGTGTCCTAGTTTTATAATAAATTAAGGTTGAATATTTTAATAATAGACATTAGATTTAGTAATAGTATTAGCATCAAAATAATTAAAGAAAAAATAAATTTAGATTAAAAACTACACATGAAGCATTCTCAATATCATTTATCCTTATATAGTATATTAGCTTAAAATAGTAATGAATAAGGTTAGTTGATATAAGAGGTTAGGTCTCTAGTGTAACCTAAGCTCTAATACCTCAAATGCAATACCCTCTAAGGTATTATTGAATATTTTCATAATAAACTAAATGTTAAACATTATTTTTACACTAGTACCATAAAGCAAATAAATACAACATTACAACATATGATCTAATTACATGAGTTTGTATCTTACATGAACATTATTATTGTTATCACTTTTTTCAACCCATATTAATTTGCATCTATATAGTAGAAAAAATTAACCATAACATAAAAAACTCAAGGGCTACTAACTAATTTCTATCCTAGTCTATAATATATAACCTAACCCCTCTACATACCTCTTGTGATCAACCAAAACCAACCTAATTGATCCAAATCATTTTATTTAGGCTAAGGGTATTATCATAGGAGTCTTCAAGAATTTTACCCTCCATATTAGGTGGTATCATCCAAAGAAATCATGTCCCATGACCATGTAAAAATAATGAATATAATAATAATATTATGCAAGTAATGTGGCCATAGATATCAACAACCTTGATGGATCAAGATACAAATCTATAGGAGAGACAATCATAGATCAATCAACAATCCTAATATGGACATGGATGTCAATCTATGATCGTAACTTAGCTCCATGTCCTCCATGGAGCTTAATGTTAACCCTCTTAGTCCATAGTATTAAATCCTTCATAATCATAATCATAAAGCTAATAATTCTTAAAACTTATTTTTAGGCCACAATTTCACAATCGTAGGACCGAACATATATGAAATATCCTTTAAAAATCCAACAAATCTTACAATATTTAATTTAACATACAATACAACAATTAATCATCCAAAAAAATCAATCTATAAACTCTCTCCAAACTAAATCAAGTGTGAAATAAGATTTTTAACCTTAAAATAGTCATACATGAAATCCTTTACCATTATTAAATTTGGGAAAGATCTAAACTCTACCAAATTCAACCATGTCACTAAATTTAATAGGATAATAATGCATATATTTTTTCAATGGAAAACATAGGGATAAATAGATTCATACTATAATCCAAAGGTTTCATTCCCATTGGTGAAACTTAGCATTTATACCCATAGGGTTGAACTCTAACTAGTAAGAATGTTTTGCTCACAAAAAAGACTACTATGGTTCAGTTTCCATGGGTACAATGGTAATATGATTTGTTATAAAACCACTATATGGTTCACTAAAATATCACAATAATGTTGTCATGATACAATATAGGTGGGGCCCATTTAAATCCCATATAATCAATTTAAAAAGGAACAATAAAATTTAATAAAACAACCAACTTCACACACACTTTACTTGCCAATAACCCATAATTAATAGCAATATCATTTCCGAATTTAACTAAGATTTAGTCTACCTTATTTTAAAAGCGTACCTACACTTAGCTACAAATTTGGTAAAAATATATAGATAAAATTCTTGTTATAACTCTCCTCCAAAATGCTCCTTCCTTGGCCTTCATTTTTCTTTTCCCTCAAAATAATTTTTATTTAAAACTAAAAAAGAACTTTTCATTTTCACTTTCAATTGACCCCCTCATTAAATAAAAAAGGCCTCTATATTCCCTCCTTAATTTAAAATAAATATAATATCAAAACATAACAAATTCAATTGTTAGAATTATTGAGTTGTCATTAATGTCAAGGCAGATATCTTCAAGGGTGATTTAATGTTGTCATTGATGTCAAGGTAGATATCTTCAAGGGTGATTTAATTATATGCTTTAATATTTAAATGAAATAGTTAAATATTAAAGTGGAATGTTTATATTTAAATCAAAGGATTTAAATATATTTTGAATAAAAGTTAAAATATTATAATATTATAATATTTAAATCATATATTTAAATATTATAATATAAAAGAGAATGGGCTGACTTGAGCACCATATAAAAGTGAATTTGAAATTCAAAATATTAATATGCATGGGCTAACCTCCTTGGGTGCAAATAGCAAAGTGAAAATATATTAATACAAGGCCAATAAATCATTTTGAAGGAATGAAGATGCATCAGATATCCTTCGATATAATAATGAGCAGTGAGTGAAATATTAGGGAGGATGTCCTGGAGATGAGCACACGAATATTGAAGGAGTCACGTTTGGTGATGTAGAAGTGATCCGAAGAAGGTTCAAATACAATATTGTGTTCTCTAAGTCTCAACCATTGGGTTAGCCTAGTCGATTACAAGCCCGTGTTAGGGCACTACGGAGCAGAAGGTCCGAAGTTTGAATCCCCTCGATGGCCTTTTTTTTGTGCGACTAAAGTGCAAGGTGCAAAAGGTTCAAATACAATATTATATTCTCTAAGTCTCAACCATTGGGTTAGCCTAGTCGGTTGCTAGCCTAAATTAGGGTGTTGTGATGTAGAAGATTTGAAGTTCAAATCTCTTCGACATGATTTTTGTTGAGCGATTAATATGCAAAGCATGAAAGATTTAAATAAAAATATTTTACCTTTTAGTGTCATCCGATGGGTATCTTAGTTGGTTACAAGCCCGTGTTTGGGCACTGTGGGTATAAGGTCAGAGGGTCGAGTATCCTCGGTGGCTTGCTATGGTTTTGTTGTGCAAGGTAAATTTTTAATTAAATTTTATTAAAGGGAGATATAAGGAGTCATTTTGTTGTTAATAAAGTTTTATTTTGTAAGTTTTAAAAGGGAGATATAAGGAGTTATTTTTAATTAAGCTTTATTATGTATATTTTAAAAGGAGTGATAAGGGTTTAAAGTGTTTGATTTGATATTTAAATCAAGAAGGGAAAAAGAGAATTATTGAGGTAGATTTGGAAGGCACATACAAAAGGAAAATCATTTTGTCAAGGTAGATTTGGAAAGCACATACAAAAGAAATATCATCACATTGAGGCAGATTTGGAGGGCACAAATTTGAAAAAAGTCAAGGCATCAGATAATAGAGTAAGAGGATTAAGTGTACATATTCACCTAAGCATTCAATTAGAAGGAGGGAAAAAATTCAGCCATCTCAAGAAGAAGAAAATGTGCACTTGATAGTGGAAGAAAAGTAAGGTATTAGCATCTCCAATTCAACACGCAAGTAAGTTATCTAATGCTAGACTTGGGCTACCTTTAAAATGTAATAAATGTGAAATATGTGGAAGCGACAGACTTAATGAATGTGAAGAACATATTGGCCATTTGAAGCTTTATACACTAGTGTATATCATCCTCTATATGTTCATGAAGTTAAAATAATTCTAAGTAGAATATTTCTGAATTACTTTCAAGTTGAAGACAACAAACTCAAATAAAGGTGAAGAATTTGATGCCATTATTGATCATATTTTGGAGCAAATTTAAGTAGTGTTTGTGAGTAAGTTTTGGGAATATATTTGAGCAGTGTTTGTGAGCAATATTTGGAAAAATAATTGAGCAGTGTTCATGAGCATATTTAGGAGCAAATTTGAGCAAGGAGATTAGTGTATCTTGTGGGTCAGGTGCCCATGAACTTGAGCAAGGGGATTGGTGTCTCCTGTGGGTTGGTGCCCATGAACTTGAGCAAGGATATTGGTGTCTCCTATGGATTTGTCCATGAACTTGTATAAGGGATTGGTATCTCTTGTATATTAGTGTCCATGAACTTGTATAGGGAATTGGTCTCATATGGATTGATGTCCATGAAATTGTATAGGGTATTGGTGTCTCCTTTGGATTGGTGTCCATGAAATTGTATAGGGGATTGGTGTCTCCTATGGATTGGTGTCCACAAACTTGTACTAGGGGATTGGTGTCTCCTGTGGGTTGGTGCCCACGAAATTTATTGAAGAAAAATATAAGCAATATTTTATCGTGGTTTTCTCCCAAGAGGGTGTTTCCAAGTAAAAGCATTATCGCTTATGTGTATGGATTAAATGCATTGATTTATTATTGCTTTCATATTATTGTTGTTATTATTTGGAAGGAAATTTTTATCTTATACTGTTCACCCCCCTCTCAGTATAAGCTTGTATTATTCAATTGGTATCAGAGCAGGTTCCTTCATGTAGGCCTAACAACTTGAAGGAAGATCTTACAAGAACACACATAGCTTGCCAAGAAGGTTTTTCATAAAATAGGGCCCCATTGTTTGATGGGACTAACTACGCTTTTTGGATTGTGAGGATGAAAACCTATTTGATGGTACATGGCTATGATATATGGAAATTTGTTGAGGATGGATTTACACCACCTACAAATCCTCCCATGGATTGATATGGCAAGAAACCATTTGAAAATAATTCTAGGGAAATGAATGCAATATTAAGTGGGTTATGTGAATCAGAGTTTGTGAAAGTCATGCAATGCACCTCAACAAAATAAATTTGGGATAAGTTACAAATAACATATGAAGGAGACAACAAGGTTAAAATGGCAAAACTTCAAACCCATAAGAGGAAGTTTGAATATTTGAAGATGAAATATGAGGAAGATGTTGTCAAATATCTACTCTGCACTGATAAATTTATCAACACCATTCATGGACTTAGAGAAAGTATTGAAGACTCTAAGATTATTAAGAGAATATTAAGGTCACTTCCCATGAGGTTTGATGCAAAGGTCTTGAAAATTGAAGAAATGAAGGATCTTAAAACCTTAAGCATGGATGAGCTACACAAAATTCTTATAGCCTATGATATGAGGACTAAAAAAGATCAAACATATAAATGGGAGGCCACATTTAAAACTTCAAAGAAGACAAAGAATAAAGAACCAGAATCAAGTGAATAATTAAGCAATGAAGAAGAAGCTAACTGATGAGTGTCGTTGAGTCTCATCATTTAATCTCAATTATTTATCAATCCAGGGTGGTGTCCAAGGCTATCTACGATAGAAGGCTAGGGCAGAGTACAATTTAGGCATTCATATTTTAAGCATTTATTGGTGAAGTAGATTTTGGTTTAGCCTTTTGGTGTCACACTAAATCTAGTCTGAATAATGGAAACTAAAATAAATTACAGGAATTGAAAACTAATTTTAAGTTGCAAGAATTGAAATCTAACTACAATTGCAGGAATTTGAATTGCTAAATTGAAAGTCTAATCTACTCTTGCAGAATTTAAATTGCTGAAATGAAATCCTAAGTTACATTTACAGAATTGAAATCTAGTTACTTTTGCATAATTGAAATGATGCTTGTAAATGAAACTTATTCTAAAAACACCTATCAATGCCCTACCACAAAAGGTCGTCAAGCTTCTGCTACAAGAATTGACAGCAAAATGAAATATGTTGAAAATGGAAAGTTGCTAAAATAGAAAGCAGGGAAAACATGGAAAGCAAAGGAAAAATGCATAATATAATTTTTCAGCTGACATACACACAAATGTTGTACACAAACATAATAGAAAACATAAATCACATAATACAAAATAAAAACAAGAAAATGAAATCTGGCAAGCAATCTATTAATTCTACTACAATAAAATTATAGATTAAAACATGTCATAAAATCCCTCCTTCTAGATCTGAAAGTGGGCCCATACTTCTTGATCTAGAAGGAGGTGAAAATCACTCCTTAACTAATTAACACTCAGAACAAAAAATGATAAAATAGCTGCACTTTTATTGATGACAGAACATGCTGAAAACTGTTACAGAAAATTGTTGTACAGTTCTAATTGCTTCTATTGAAAACTCTCCTCTATTCTAATTCCTAACTAGATCAACCAAGGAGGGAGATGTGTTATTTATATAAATATTTACAATATATCCCATGCTCAAATCAGCCTATGTGCTACTTTACAGTGATTTGCCAATAATTCTGGATCTGAAATAAATGCAAATCTAGACAGTTTGTGTTGCAGTAGTAGTCATTGGCCCTTATAAAGCATCTTCAATGGTGGGAGTATGTGGAAAGAGTCTAGAAATATCTCACACATCATTCTCCACTTCATAATATGCCATTCCTATCTTGCAAACAACTTTTTATTATGCTGTAATTTTTTTGGGTTTATCCTAGAAGAGGATCCAAATTGATCTTTTCCATGAATGGTGGCTTTGGACGGCAAGGATAGCAAAGTTAGATGGGAGATATTTTATTTTAACCTTTTCAACCTTCTTTCTCTTTTTTCCATCGTCAAAAATCAGTCAACAAGTCAAAAAGCACTTTCTGTTCTCATTCCGAAGATAAGTGGCTCATTCCGAAGAGACTGCATTTCTCATTTTGAAGATGTCTGTTCATTTCGAAGATCTTCAGAATGAACAACTATGTGCTCTTCAAGTGATTTTAGCTGAATTTATCAAGTGGATTAGCCCTCAGGATCATATTTCAATAGCCTTAATTCCTCCCCATGTGTGAATTCCATGCCTTGCCATTCATTGGTAGCTTGTTGGAATTTACATGGTAAATTACTGCATTTTCCAGATCTGCTGTACAGTTGTAAAATATTGGCATTTCTTACAAATTCAAACAAATTATAACATGGAAAAATTATTCAAATATCAACATGAAGGAGTACATCAAGTTGCTACTGAATTTATACACTTCATTCACCAAGTAACCATGCTGAAATAGTGCAACAATGCTACATAATTGTCCCTGCTTTGTTATACCTTGTTGCTGCCTATTTAGACCATGTGGGAATGCTTCTAAATAGGTTATATGTCTTATGTAGTCCTTATAAACTCATTCCATCCATATCCTCATGCTTTGCTTGACAACTTCAAGGTGTTCCTATAAAGTGACAACTTGCTAATTTTTATATGGCTATTTTTTTAGATTTTCAGATTTATGACAGTCCTAAACTTTTGGCTTCAATGTGGATTTGAAACAAGTTGAAGGGTAGGAAAACATTCAAAAACCATTGAGAAGTTAATGGATATCAGCATACCGCATTTGGTTAATTGAAATGCATGTTTTTACTTGCTACTTAATCAAGCAAAATCAGTCACAAAATGCTGAAAATAGTCAAAAACAGAGATATAGTATTCCTAACATAAAATCATGCAAACACTTAACAAATAGTATATTTTAGTCAACTATTTGGCAATTAACTTATCAGATGGTAGTAAAACATTGTGCAATAAGGAGGCACTTTTGGGCCTCATCACTAACTTTGTGTGAAGAACTAAGAAGGGTACAAGAAAGTGCAAAAGTATGCATATTGTGAAATGTTTTAACTGTGGTAACATTGGTCACTATGCATCTAATTGTCCACAAGCTGGAAGCAGTAGTAGTGAAGAAGAAAAGGAATACAAGAAAAATAAAGAGAAAATTTTATCATGAAAAGAAAAATAGGCACAATCAAATCAAGCATGCAAATAAGATATTTCAAAGACACAAGAAAAGTCTTTATGTTGAGGAAGCAAGCAGTTCTTACAACAATGATGAAAGCCTCTCTGATAATGGAAGAGAAGAAATCCTATTTTTATCCATAAAGGAGAAATAACATGCTCTTGTTTAAGAAAACCAAGAAAAAGAGAGAGATCCAAAAAATGAAGAGGAAGCCATAGTTGATATAGAAGAGGAACTTGTTTCTCTTGAAGAGTTGAAAAGGCTTAGAAAGAAAAACTCAAGATTGAAGATTCAAATACAAGAAAATGAGGAGACAAAGAAAAAGCTTTCACAAGATCTCACCGACTTAAAAGTAAAAATTGAAGAAGGTATGGCTGAGCAGTTAAAGGCAAAAGAGTCAAAATGTGAAAAACTGGAACATGAGGTTATCTCTCTGAGGAAGGAAGTGGAAAAATAAAATGATAAGCTACATAGGTTTGAAGAAAGCACAAAAATCATGGATAACATTATCAAATCACAGAGATCTTCAACTATAAATACTGGACTTTGGTTGAATAAAGTCAAAGAAAAAAAGGGGGAGTCAAGCTCAAAAGGAACAAAGGCATCAAATAAAATAATTAAAGAAGAGCCTAAGACCTATGCTGATGTGTTGAGAAGTGGAAGCTTCAAGGAGTAAGAAAACAAAGCATCATAAAGGAACAAAGTCCATTACAAAAATACCAATGAGATAACGATGTGGTAATATTCTCCAAGGCAATCAGATAGGTTTCAATATTTATTCCATGGTTATTGTTTCTCATGTAACCAATTTGGTCATAAAGTTGTAAATTACAGGGTCCATGCTAAGAATGATTTTGGTTTCACCAAGAGGAATTTCAATTCATTTGCACCTCTCATGGACTACAACATCATATGTTACAAATGTAATAATTTTGGACATATAGCTATATGGTGTAGAACAATGTTCCTTGAACTTCCAAAATAAAGTAAGAAGGAGGATGGTCAAAATGTGCAAAAGAATATGACCTCCAAAGTTTGGAGAAAGAAAATAGAACAAGAAGAGGAGCATAGTAATTTGGGAGTTTAATTCCCATCTTATCATTGATTATCTCAGTTAGAGTAGGGAGTAAAGGGACATTGTCAAGTGTTTTATCCTTCAACCCCAAGGAACCTTTCCCATTGATGTCAAAGGAGGAGAATTTTAGTAAGGGGGAACAACTTGTTAGGGGAGAAGCTTGTGATCCTATTTTAGTAAAGGTCAATTTATTTATAGGGTTGTCATCAATGACAAAGGGAGATATTGTTAGAATTATTGAGTTGTCATTAATGTCAAGGCAGATATCTTCAAGGGTGATTTAATTATATGCTTTAATATTTAAATGAAATATTTAAATATTAAAGTGGAAGGTTTATATTTAAATCAAAGGATTTAAATATATTTTGAATAAAAGTTTAAATATTCAAATATTATAATATTTAAATCATAGATTTAAATATTATAATATAAAAGAGAATGGGCCAACTTGAGCACCATATAAAAGTGAATTTGAAATTCAAAAGCTTAATATGCATGGGCTGACCTCCTTGGGCACAAATAGCAAAGTGAAAACATATTAATACAAGGCCAATAATTCATTTTGAAGGAATGAAGACGCATCAGATATCCTTCGATATAAGAACGAGCAACGAGCGAAAGATTAGGGAGGACGTCCTGGAGAGGAGCGCACGAACAGTGAAGGATTCTCGTTCGGTGATGTAGCAATGATCCGAAGAAGGTTAAAATGCAATATTGTGTTCTCTAAGTCTCAACCATTGGGTTAGGCCAATCAGTCACAAGCCCGCATTAGGGTGCTATAGATCAGAAGGTCCGAAGTTTGAATCCCCTTGGCGGTCTTTTTGCTCTGCAATTGAAGTGTAAGGTGCAAAAGGTTCAAATACAATATTGTGTTCTCTAAGTCTCAACCATTGGGTTAGTCCAGTCAGTTTCTAGCCCATGTTAGGGCACTATGATGTAGAAGATCTGAATTTTGAATCCCTTCAGTGGTCTTTTTGGTAAGCGATTAGTGTGCAAAGTATGAAATATTTAAATAAAAACATTTTGCCTTTCAGTGTCATTCGGTGGGTAGCTCAATTGGTTACAAGCCCGTGTTTGGGTGTTATGGGGAAAAAGGTTAAAGGGTCGAATATCCTCAATGGCTTGCTATGGTTTTGTTGTGCAATATAAATTTTTAATTAAATTTTATTAAAGGGAGATATAAGGAGTCATTTTGTTGTTAATAAAGTTTTATTTTGTAAGTTTTAAAAGGGAGATATAAGGAGTTATTTTTAATTAAGATTTATTATGTATGTTTTAAAAGGAGTGATAAGGGTTTAAAGTGTTTGATTTGATATTTAAATCAAGAAGGGAAAAAGAGAATTATTGAGGCAAATTTGGAAGGCACATACAAAAGGAAAATTATTTTTTCAAGACAAATTTGGAAAGCATGTACAAAAGGAAGATCATCACATTGAGGTAGATTTGGAGGGCACAAATTTGAAACAAGTCAAGGCATCATAGAATAGAGTAAGAGGATGAATAGCACATATTCACCCAAGCATTCAATTAAAAGGAGGGACAAATCTAGCCATCTCAAGAAGAAGAAAAGGTGCAATTGATAGTGGAAGGAAAGCAAGGTATTAGGATCTCCAATTCAACATGCAAGTTATCTAATGCTAGAATTGGGCTACCTTTAGAATGAAATAAATGTGAAATATGTGGAAGAGATAGACTTAATGAATGTAAAGAACATATTGACCATTTGAAGCTTTCTACACAAGTGCATATCATCATCTATATGTTCATGAAGTTGAAAGAATTCTGGGTAGAATATGTTTGAATTGCTTTCAAGTTGAAGATAACAAAATCAAGAAAATGTGAAGAATTTGATGCCATTATTGATCCAATTTTGGAGCAGATTTGAGAAGTGTTTGTGAGCAAGTTTTGGAAACATATTTGAGCAGTGTTTGTGAGCAATATTTGGAACAAATTTGAGCAGTTTTCTTGAGTAGATTTAGGAGTAGATTTGAGCAAGGGGATTGGTGTCTCTTATGTGTCAATGCCCATAAACTTGAGCAAGGGGATTGGTGTCTCCTATGGGTTGGTTCCCATGAAATTGAGCAAGGGGATTGGTGTCTCTTGTGGATTGGTGTCCATGAACTTATATAGGGGATTGGTGTCTCCTGTGGATTGGTGTCCATGAATTTGTAGAGGGGATTGGTGTCTCCTGTAGATTGGTGTCCATAAACATGTATAGGGGATTGGTGTCTCCTATGGATTGGTTTCCACAAACTTGTATAGGGGACTGGTGTCTCCTTTAGATTGGTGTCCACAAAATTTTATAGGGGATTGGTGTCTCCTATGGATATAGAATTTAGATAGTATGCAACAGATGTGAAATTTGAATCAATCATATTGATTTCATATGTGATGGTTATATACAATGAGAAGTGGTTTGGTTGGTTGAACCACTCAAATCCATTGGCTAACCAACCCATGAATTGGAGAGCGCATAGGAGGTACTTATTTTAACATATGCTAATAATGAAATATGCTAACATACCCCCTTATTACATTATTGGAAAATACCAAGGGTATTATGAAACAATTCAAATTTGATGCATCCAAATGCCTTTGTGAATATATCTACAACTTGAGCATCAGTGGGAATGTATTGGAGTTGTATTTTGTGCTTTGGAACTTCATCATGAACAAAATGAAAATGAGTTCCAATGTGTTTGGTGTGATCATGAAAAATTGGATTCTTGAAAAGATTCAAAACACCTTAATTATTGTAAAACAAATGCAATGGAAGATTCACTGGAAGACCCATGTTTGTAAGAATGCGACATAACCATATTATCTCGCAAACTGCTCCACTAGCTACTTGATATTCTACCTCTATAGAAGAGATAGCAACCACCTACTGATTCTTGCTATGCCAAGAGACAGGACCAGACCAAAGATGAAATATGTATCCAAAATTTGATTTTCGATCATCAATGGATCCAACATAGTCGGAGTCTGTGTATCCTTGTAGATAAAACTTGTTATTCTTTCTGTATTCCAAGCCAAAATTTGTTGTACCATGAACATAATGTAGAACTCTTTTCACTGCTTTCCAATGACTTAATTTGGGTTTCTGCATGAACCGTGAAAGATAACCCACAACAAAATTTTAGATCAGGCCTGGTGTTGGTTAGATATAGGAGACTCCCAATCAGTTGGTGATAGAGAGTACCATCTACCTGAGGTGATTCATCATATGATGATAACTTAAGTCCTTGTTCCATTGGAGTTGTTTTAGACTTACAGTTAGTCATCCAATATTTTTCGACTAATGTCTTGGCATACTTCTTTTGTGTAACTCTGATATGGTGATTTTTTTGAGTCACTTCTAAACCAAGACAATAGTGAAGAAGTCCTAGATATGTCATTTCAAAATATTGTTTCAAATCATTTTTTATTGCATCAATAATTTTCTCTGAACTTCCTATTATGATAAGATCATCTACATATAACACCAGAATCACTATATCATAACCATTGTTCTTAATATAAAGATTTGCATCTGAAGGACTTCTTTTAAATCCATGCTACAATAGGTGACTTTCGATCTTGATATACCAAGCTTGAAGAGCTTGTTTGAGCCCATACAAGGATTTGATTAATTTGTAAACTTTCTATTCTTGCCCTTCAACTACAAATCCTTCTGGTTGGGTCATGTATACTTCTTGTAAGTCACCATTCAAGAAGGCACTTTTCACATCCATCTGATGTAACTTCCACCCAAACTGAGCTGCCATGGCACAAAGTACTCGAATGGTAGTCATATTTGCAGTAGGGGAAAAGTCTCTTCATAGTCTATGCCTTATTTCTAAGCATAGACCTTTGCAACAAGATGGGCCTTATCCTTGTCAATAGTACCATCTACTTTATACTTTACTTTGAACACCCATTTGCATCCAATGGGCTTCTTTCCTGTAGGTAGATTGACTAGCTTCCATGTATTATTCTTCATGAGAGATGTGTGTTCTGCTTCCATAGCAACCTTCCACTGAGGCTCACTAAGTGCATCTTGAACTGTTACAAGCTCATTTTCATCCAATGTTGTCATATAAACCTGTTCATTATCCATATCTATGTCTCTGTCTTCCTCTGCATCTATAGATAGATCATCAAACTATTGGTAAATCTCATCAACCTCTAAAGATGATACCTCTACTCTTCTCTGTTGTGTCATACTCCGAGTGCACGATCGATCTTGAGTTAGATTTGGAAGTGTATTCAGTTTAGAATCTCTCAATGTACTAGTATACCATTTTGGAACCTTCTTCTTTGGATATGAGCTTTATTTCTTAGGTTTTTCTTCTTCTTCTTCAAGGTATACATTTTAGATGTGATATCTGATGTGGAAGCTTCATCAAATACTACATCTCTACTTATATGTGTTTTCTTGGTTATAGGATCTATCAAGTGATATCCCTTTGAAAAGTCATCATAACTAAGAAAAATACATAGTAGGGTCTTCTCATCTAACTTCTTCCTTTTCTGTTTTGGGATGTGCATGAATGCTTTACATCCAAAAACCCTTAGATGAGAAATGGAGGGTTTCTTACCACTCCAAGATTCTTGTGGTGTTTTTCCTTGTATATTTTTAGTGGGTGTTCTATTTAGGAGGTATGATGTTGTGTTTACTGCTTCTGCCCAATAATGACCCTCAAGATATGCTACCTTTAGCATACATTAAACCATTTCCAAAATGGAATGATTTCTCCTCTCTGCAAATCCATTCTGCTGAGGTGTATAGGTTGTAGTCATTTGTCTCTTAATCCCATGTTCTTTAAAAAATTATGAAAATTTTTCAAAGGTGTATTCCCCCTTGATTTGAGCGAAGGGTTTTGATGAAACATCCTCACTCCTTCTCAACAAGTTTCTTGAATTGTTGAAATTATGAAAAAGCCTCTGATTTCAACTAAAGTAATAGAACCCACATCTTCTATGATTAATCATCAAAAAACAATTGAAAATACTTCTTTAAACCATAGCTAGTTGGCATAGGACCACACAGATCGGTGTGTACCAACTCTAAAGGTTTCTTAGTTCTAAAAGAGCTAGCTTCAAAAGGTACTCGGTGTTGCTTCCCTACTAAGCAGTCTGAGAAAATTGGTAAGACATGGGAGAGGTGAGGAAATCCTCTCACCATCTCATATTTGTGCAATTCAAGAAAATATACTGAACTTAGATGCCCATAATGTCTATGCCAGAGAGAACCGTGCCTTGTGAAATGAAGTGAACAATAGAACTGGTCTACCTTATTTCTCCCAGATGATTGATATAGGACAAGCTCAGACGTCATTGTTGCAGCTATATTAGGTAGTGGATATAGTAGCCCAAAGCATGACAACATTACCTATAAGTGTGGGCCAGAGGTATCACAAATACCGAACATTGTTGTGCAATTGAATTGCACGAGTAGGTTAAAAATTTGGGGTCTTGTTTGTTTGTTATTTTATGATTGTTAATGCAAGAAAATAGAATATTTAAATGCAATAAATACAATCACAAATGCCCACAAATTTGAACTACTCTAGGTGTCGGTTTCCACCAAAAATGCACCTATTACAATACCAGTTTTATCAAGCAATAAATCACTTCCATCAATTTTGATCCCCCCTTGGTCTTATAATTTTGCAAAAGAAGAATATTGTGAGCTCCCCCATTTTTGTTGCAAAATAAACAAGGAAGAAAATAAAAAATGGATACCTGGACCCTTCAGAAGCTTGCTCTTAGGCCTGATTGTGTCAAAAAAATGACAAAAAATGAGGCAATTTGAGGTGCAATGCTTGTTTAGGGGTGTCAACCTAACTTTCAGGATGTCAAAATGTTGCTTAGGGCATCAAAAAATGCTAAGGAGACGTCAAAAAACTGCTCAGGCATAAAAAACTCACAAAATGTGCATTGGGTGTCACTGTTGCACTTTGCGTGTAAACAATACTCATGTAGGGCATCAATAGCAAATAGAGGCATCAAAAGATGTTCTCTGGACATCACGGTCGTGCTCCAGGCATAAAAAAAAAATCAACTATGTGAGATTCAAACAACGGACCTCATCTGCATCATGCAAGCAACTTACCACTCTTGCCACTCGACGCTTGTGAATGGAAATACACTTGGGCATACTTATCTTTGTCAAAAAATTTTAATTTAAAAAAACATTGATTCTATTATCCCACATTCAGCAGGATGGGCGCCTGTATGGGAGATAAAACATGGAGGAGACAATTATTGCAGTGACTGCCTTCGGGCGGTCACCCCCCCATATTTTGCCCTTTGTGACCTCCACTTGTCCTTTGAGAACTGTGCCTTGCCACTTCAGTGTGCCCATGTCACTCTTGCCATGTCAGCACTCACCTTAAGGGGGTTATGTCAGGTCGTACTCAATCAACGATCTCGCCATGTCAGTGAGATTTTATCTTGGGTTTGTTGTCTATCGTTAGTCTCTGCATCAGTTGGTCACCAATTTCTACCATGATCGAGTCTTCTCAGGTCTGCCATTAGTCTTTGTGTTAGGTCCACCTTGGTTGAGTCTTCTCTGGTCTACCATCAGTCTCTGTTGTCTCTGCAGGTCCGCCTTGGTCAAGTCTTCTTTGGTCTATCGTCAGTCTTTGTTGTCTTCGCAGTCGGCCAGCCATCGCCTTGATCTTGCCAAGAAATGATTTGAACGAAGCAGTTAGGTGGTTATCACCATTACCAATTACGTTCACCTTACCTTCAGCTCTTGTACCATATAGAATTTATATAGTATGCAACAGATGTGAAATGCAAAGTAATCGTATTGATTTCATATGTGATGGTTATATACAATGAGAAGTGGTTCAGTTGGTTGAACCACACGAATCCGTTGGCTAACCAACCCACAAATTAGAGAGCACATAGGAGGCGCTTATTTTAACATAACATATGCTAATAATGAAATATTCTAATAATGGATTAGTTTCCACAAACTTGTATAGGGTATTGGTGTCTCATGTGGATTGGTGTCCATGAACTTGTACTAGGGGATTGGTGTCTCCTATGGTTTGGTGCCCATGAAATTTATTGAAGACAAATATAAGCAATATTTTGTCATGGTTTTCTCTCGAGAGGTTGTTTCCATGTAAAAGCATTGTCTCTTATGTGTATGGATATTGTGCATTGATTTATTATTGCTTTCATATTATTGTTGTTATAATTTAGAAGGAAATTTTTTATCTTATATTGTTCACTCCCCCTCTTAGTATAAGCTTGTGTTCTTCATCAATTAACTCTATTAAATCTAATAAATCTTGTGAAGATAGATTTGTGGAATCCATAGGTTTACAAAAAATGGTGTGGAGTGATGGGTTTCCCATCAAAAACCAAGGTTCTATTCTCATGGGTAAATTTGTTGTAAGAATTTCATAAAGTAAGAATTTCATATCATAAATCAAGTTCCAATACCATAGGTAAACCTTAACATTTATTCCCATAAGTTTGAGATAAATGACATAGAATGATGATTTTCATAAGATATACCTAGGTTCAAATGATATAGGTAAACCCTAACATTAATTAAATGGTATAAGCTTCCAACTTGCAAACCCAGGTTGTAGTATACATAACCAATTCAAAAAACAATAGAACTCTTAAAAAATGTGCAAGTAAACAAATATACTCTTTATTACATTAAATTAACCATAAACAAACTTTGAAGCTTTTTAATAATTAAAACTTTGTTGTCCCTTTCCTGGTGCTTTCAACGATGTAAAAGATTTAAAATGATTGTGGCATGGTGGTTATAGGGGCAAACTGTGTGGAGATCTATGTGGCGGCTTCCCAAGCGGACAGTGCAGAATACTGTGGCGGCCATAAAAGCTGGACAGCCTGCCCGGATTCGTGGTGGCTACCGATTCCACCATGTAAATTAAAAAAAAATTAAAACTTCATGTTCTATGCTAAATATTCACATTGCACATATTACTTAAACTATTTAGAATTAGTGAAACAAGAAATCACTTATAACATTAATAATTATACTCATAAGCTTCAAGCATGCATTAATTACCAATTTTTTTAATCACAATTATTCATATTAATCTATAATTGAGTATATTCATTAATTAACATTATAACAAAGAATTAATCATAACCATTGAAACTCTAAATCATTTTACATCTAAACAATAAGCAAGATAATATCTCATAATATATATATATATATATATATATATATAAAGGTTCAACTCAATCATCAAAAAATATCTTAATCTAACTACTCATTTAAATTGAAACTCTCTTCTATATTTTATTATAGTAAAATTAATGTATCATCTACATCTAAAAAATAAGCAAGATAATATTTCATAATAAATATATAGAGAGTGTTTTATATCAACCAACCACAAATAGTTTAATCCAACTACTCATTTGAGAAGGGAATATGAGACATTATAGTATAATTCTAACTAATGATTGTTCTCATCTCTAAATGCACCTGCTCATCTAAGTGAAAAACTCGATGACCTAGGGACACCCATTCCTTGCATAGATAAAAATACTAGGAATTGTTGTGGATAGAAGACTGCCTATGGAGCAACCTCCAAGGTTTTTAATTGAGGTTGACTCCTTATTGGACTTAATCCTTGATTCACAAAGGCCTCCATGAGCTATATCTAGGGGGATTTTGTAGGTAAAAGAATTGGAATGAAATTAAACAATAGAAAAAGTAAATGCTTTACATAAATTTAAAACCTAATATACATAACTGATGTGCCAAGAATTAGAATCTCTTTTTTTAACTACAACAAGTAACTGTAAATGAATACAAGATCCATCTACTTATAAGTAGAATGAACACAATTAAAAATCACATAGCCAATAACAAAAAACATATTAAAGAAAGGAAGACAAAACAAAATTAGTCATGACTTTCATTATATTCTAGAAATGATTACAAGGCATGCAACCTAGAGGGTTCAATGTGTTGTGGTTATCGCACAACACACCCCAATTTTGGGGACCCACCTTAAAATTTTGAGCAATGTTAATATTGGTTTGCTTTGAGTTTTTGATTGATTGCATTTATACCCACCAATGTTTCAAAGTGAAGGTTTAGTTTTGTTAAATTATTATTGTCATGCTCTTAGCATGGGAAGTCATGGTTATTAGCTTATTAGCTCTCATATCCTTTACCAAAGCACTCTTTTTTTTTTTTTAGTATTTACATATTTATTTAAAAAAACAAATAAAACAAGATATATATATATATATATATATATATATATATATATTTTCAATTAATAAAAGGGTGATAAAATAAATTTTTGGCTAATTATTTTTTTTTGTTTTGTCATCGTTGGTTTTTATAGAGAAATTTTGAATCAATTTTGTATGAAATAATTTTAATATTAATATTGTAGCACAGGGGTGTAGTATTCCCGATGGGGAGGTGATTCTCAGAGGCTTGGAATGATCAATTTACTATTCTTGTTCAAATACCCAAATCGTACAATCGTACAGTCTTCCCAACAATTGATATGCGACCACAAAATAGCTTGTACAGACTCAAATCGTACAATTGTACGATCCCAAATCATACAATGTCAGTGCTTGTATGATTTGACACTCATTCAATCCTTCAGATTTGGTTTTGTAAGCTGTCGTACACAGTTTTGTAACTAATTTGTTCAATTTACCAAATTTGCCAAATCGGGTAAGTTTTCTTCAATCACCTAACTACCAAATCGGGTAAAGTTCTTTTGTACGATTTGTAACACGTCTGGTGTATGATTTGTATGAACTGAAAGTTCAGAAAGGTGCCAAATTGGATACTTTTATTTACCAATATCTCTCATACAAGTTTTGGGAAGTTCTGGAATGTCAATTACTCCATCTTTACCAACATGCAAGTTCTATCTTTAGGGTTTGAGAAAGTTCTTCATAATGGCAATATCCAGAAATCATACAATAGCTCCCAAGACATCTTTCCTGATGCAATATTCCTCACAGATCACTTCCAAGGCTCACACTAATGGTGATTCAATTCCATTATTCATACTAGTGCATTAACATCATCCATAGACATAGAAAAGTAACATGCAACAATCAAATATTGCAAAACACTAATCCATCATTCTAGAATCATACAATGATATGAGAGAATACTATGCAATATGATTCTTCATTCATTACTCTTCAATGGTACATTACAATCACTAACAACTTCCACAAGGATACACAATAAACTAGTAATTCCACATAATGATCAGATAGATGCATTCAATAACCAGACCTATGAAATTGAAAGGGGGCCTTATATAACATCTACCCAGGCTATTCCAAGTGGTTCTTGAGGCAATTCATTATTTACAACTACCCATGTATAACATAATTCTTAATTACACCCTTTTACTAAGTCTAATTACATTTATTATCAAATTCATTCACAAATACAACTCAAATTACATTTCATCTACATTTTTGCATTACATTTTACCTTGTACATTTTAGCTTCTAGTTTGTATGTTTTGCTTCCTCCTTGTATGTTTTACTCCTACTTTGTACATTTTTCCAAAACTATCAAAATTGTCAAAACTAGGCAAATCCTCTTTGTCACTTCTTCTTTTGGGAGGTGGATTTTTTACCTACATCTACCCTCCCCTTTACTTTGGTTGGTGTCCTCATCGAATCATATTTCTATTTTAGTTGGGCCTCATATTCTTTGACTAAGGCTTCACTATCTTCCAGTTGGGCATGAAGAATTACACGTTGGTTCTACAACTTGGCTATGTAGTTACCCATTTCTACTACTTTCATACCATGTTGGTTGGTTGTCTCCTCGGTAGTCTTCAGGAGTTCCCTTAATTGTTGTTCATACTCAGTAGCACTCTTCTTAAGCTTCTCCTATAAATGTGCTTCTATTCGAGCTGCTACTTCTAACTCTTCATTCTTATCTATAATGGTCTTCATATGATGATTAATATCAACCTCCAAAGCATGAACAGTCTCCTCCTTAACCTTCAATTGTGTTTGCTTCTCTAGGATCATATCATTATATCACTTATTGTCTTTTGTAAGCTCTTCTATCTTCTTATCCTTCACTACTAGTTGCTCATATTTCATAGCCAACTATATTTTCAGTTGTTCATCCTTCACCTACAACTATTCTTCTTTTGTTTTTAATTGAGCTTCCAACTCCTTGATCCTTTCTTCTACCATTTGTGAGACCTATCACTTCTCCTCTTCTAGCAAACTAATTTTGGCCTCAAAACTAGCCTTATTATTCAGTAGTTCTTCTTCCAATTTCTTTAACTTTTCTTCTATCATAACCTTACTCTTATTCAATTCTTCCTCCATTATAACCATTTCCTTTCGAGTGGCCTCTATCTCTTCTTTCTGAGCTTCCTTGAGCTGATAGATCTACTCCAATCCTATGCTCAACCACTCTATCCAATGTGTTAGGAAGTTCAACTTCCTTAGAGTGATAGCCAAGCCTGAGTTTACCCTCTTATGTTCCAACTCTATTGTATTCAAGGGACAAGTCGGATAATTGGCTTTATCCAGGTACAACCTTGGATGCTGCCTATAGTTGGTTCTCACTCCTTCTGGTAAGTCATCTCTTCCTAACATCATTGTTACCTCTCCCCTGGGTAACCTCCATGGGTGTTGTACATGGATATCAACAATTCTCCTTGTACGATCCTCACTACTCACCCATTCTGTTATCTTTTCCAATTTGATAAACACTTGTTCCTCCCATAGCTTCAATTATCCTATGCATCCAATACAAAACTATAGTTTGGTGCTAGCCATGGCATTGCCTATCTGAGAGAAGAAATGGTCCACCTGATCCTCTACCCTTTTTGCATCCTCTTCTATTTCAATATTTGAGAACTATGGTATTTCTAGGAGGTAGCTTTTTTGCATCCTTTATAGTTCTTCTTGTGTAGGAGTTTGTTCTTCCTCTTCTTCCAAGTGGTGACTAGAGCTTCCCCCAAGCTCCATTAGTGCTTTCTCTATGTTTATATTTTCCTATGGTGGAGTCTGTACCGTAAGTCTCTCAACCTCTATATCATCTTCAATATCAACAACCTTAGGATGAGATTGTTGTTTCCCTATTGGTTCCTAGACTTCCTTTTGTTGTTCAGGCAAGTCCACCTATTGTTCTTCTATCACCTACTTTTCTTCCTGATTCTACTAAAATTCCATCATTGTGACCTCTTCAACAATAGGATTTTTTTATTCCTATGATGCATTCGTATCTTCTTGTGCATCACTCTGTTCAGTTTGATTAGTGCCTCCTCCCATCATGAATCTAAAGTGGGGCTTCTTTTTCTCTCTTGACTCTTCTTCTGAGGCTTCCACTACCACCTTGGCTTTCTCCCTTACTTCCTATGTAGTGGATATCACTTCTTGTACTATTTGCCTCACTTTTGTATCATCCAAAATTTTAGAAGAGTCCAAAATTTTAAGATCGGTAGACTAGAAAATCTATGGGGACTCTACCATCTCCTCTACATCTACCCAATCCCAATTGTGTAAATCCAACTTCTTCGAGTCTGACTATCCTTCCTCTTGTTAATTCTCCTGTACAGGCTTGACTTACTTTTTTGAAATAGGATTGTTTGCCATTCTCTCCCATTGTCTTCTTGTTCTTATCTATACTAGGCTGGATTGCCTCCCCATAATTTCCTCCCTTTCCTAAATTGATGGCTGCTCCTACTATCATTGTTGAAGTGCTTGTTGTTCTAGTTTAGGTTGCAACTTCCTAGGTCTTTTCCTTTGATGGTGTACCTCCTCATCCGAAGGAGTATCCTCATGCACTATAGTGGCCTACTTCTTAGGTGCTTTCTTTTCCCGAGACTTATCTGGAGTCTCCTTCTGAATTGGCATTGACTTTGCCCACCGTAGAATGGTTGGCTTACCTACATCAATATTCCTAGGCTCTATCAAGCCTAAAAAATGAATTCCTATCTATGTAACAACATTCAATAACAATCCAATGGCATGGAAAGTCATCCCAAAATTCTTCGACCTTTTTGTCAGTACGTCATGCATTTTTCTCTCCAGATAGGTACCCCAATCATACTGAATTCCTTTGGTAATACCTTCCATGTATTGAGCCATCCATATTGGCATCTCTATGGCTCATGTTTCTCTTGATAGTCGAGCCATTACAATATTCATGGTACATGGCCAATCCTTTCCTATCAACTGGCTCTATTTAATCCCTCGAGTTCTTACACCCGAGATCTTTGCTTCGATCAATGATTTCACATTGGTGAGTGAAGTGATGATGCGATGTGTCTCAATCAGATCAAGCAACTTCTTGACTATCTCAATGCCATTTTTTGGCAATCCAAATGTTCTTCTGAATGCCTCTACTATGAACTCTACCTTCATCGATCATTTTCCCACATTAACATAGGTAAGTCTACTTGCAGGATCGTATGCCTAAACAATCTACAATAGATAGTTATAAAATAAGGTCTTCTGGTGTGGTGGCACCTATGCTATCATAGCTACACCAACCTTCTCAAATTATTTTCTCCATGGGTGGTTCTTATTTTCTTCTTTGTTCCACCACTTTCGGCATGTATCTCCTCCATGTTGTATAAATGATATCCTTATTATATCAACCTGGTCCTCCTCAGATTCACTACTTAGATCCTCCTCTGGATCTATATAATGGACTTCACTATGCAGTTCCCTCCTCGAGGCTCTTTCCTATGCCATTTCCTCCTCTCGAAACCTTGATGGTGTCCTTCTTTGATCAACCCTCCAATACCTCTACTCTCTCCATGGCCTGTATCCTCCTCTCCTCCAAGGATGATTACCATACCAATTATGGGACTAAAACTATCACCCTTGGTGTTGTTATGGATGTGACTCCCTCTCGTGCAGAGGTCTTGGTGACCATTCAACTCTGTTGGCTGTAATTCTTCTTAATCGGTATCCAAACTCTTTGATTAAAATCATTTTCCTACCATTCCTTTGGTTAGATTTGCTTTCTGGACATCAACCATCATGCAACTATAAGTCCTCTAAAAATTATACAATGCTACTATAAATTGTATAATACACCCTCCAAACCATTCATGTACATTTTTTGTTCGTACAACAACCTCCAAATCGTACAATCCTTCAAACTACTTCAAAATCATTCAAAAACTATAAATCATACATTAGTTGCACCAAAATGTATAGGGGCTATACCAATCTATACAACATCCCTTTCCACCTATTCTCCTTTGTTGGATTCGTATGATTTTATATGATTTTCTCGAAAAGGCTTAAATCGACCTTTGAACTACTTGAAATCGCATAAGTTCTCCCTGAAATCATATAATCTATCCTCCAAATCATACAACACATCTTCTGAAACCCTTATTTACTTGAAACTTATGTTTTTCACTCCCTTTCCATGATTTATCATTGACCTAGTTGCTGAAATATCTCGATCTATCTTTCTAGTGCAATTTTAGAGTAAATCTATAATTTTTCCTTTACTTGGTACAATTTCTCCCAAAAATAAACTTTCTTGGCTATGTTGTAGGGTTGTACGGTCATCTCCCCTTTTCCTTCTACCTTCTACAATTTATTTTTGCTACTTTTTCTCTGATTAGGGCTTGTGAGTTCTCCTTTTTCTTGCAATTTCTTCACTCTGGCTCCAATCTACAATTTCCTTGAACCCTAGGTGGATGTTTTTCAACAATCTATTTCTTCTTTGATGCCTTCTACTACAAACCCTCACTTCCCTTCAGTTATAATTCAAAATTTTCTTTTAATGGAGTCAAAACCCTCACTTTTTCTCTTTCGATTTGATTTTATTTGAATGCAAAAAGTCTCCCTAGTGCAAAATTAAGATGGGTCATGCAATCTTGTAGTTTTACTGGTGAATTTCAATGCCCATGTAGAATATTTTATCTGGTTGCATGCTTTTCACCTTCGCTCTCCTCGAAATTTTGAATTTACCCTTGTACGGTTTGTAAAATTACTTCAAGCATCCTCTATTTAAATTGCTACAAAACCCTAACCATTCAATTTTTAAAATTGTGCCACTTTACCTTCTTTGCATGCATTTTTGTCTTCTTTTGCTTGGATGATCAACAACTCACTACTTTTCACATGTGATTTCATCTTTTTCCTATATTTCTCAATAACTCATCATTCCATGCATGCGAACATTAATTGCGATGGTTGCAAATCATACATCTGTATGATCAAATCATACATTGTATAATCTAAATCATACAATAGGCTCTCTTGTATGATTTCTACCTATGCTTTTTCTATTTTTGCTTGTACAATTTCAAACTTGTACTTTTTCACCTTCTAACTGACTTGTACGATCTATCACTTAGAGAAATTTTCCATTTTTTCTCTTGAAGAGGTCATCATTTCTGGTTTTCAACCAACTTCCTTCTTAATTGCATCTCAAGGGATTTTCACAACTAAGGAATTTTATTTTTTCATTTCCTAATACTATTTACACTTACCATCATGGGAATCACATAGTGACATTCACTTGCATGGTCCCATATGATTCTTCTCTTGGAGGTTCGACCATGACATTATGAGTGATTGTATCATCTAGCACCACTTGCTCTCTAGGGTGATTCATCTCGACTTGTGATGTTACCAAATTCCCTGGCCTTCCACTACCATGTGTGCAATTTGGAATTGTACAATTGCAAGTTGGAGTATCTTCTCCTGATGTCTCTTCCTCTTGTCGTATAGGTGATGGATCCCTTGGTGGTGGTGCTCTCACTATTCTACTATCATTTGAGTGACTTCTCTACCTATCTCCTCGGATCAATTCTATCTCCAGACTTGGTGATCGAATCCTTTGTTGTCCATGGTTTCTTTCATCTACAAAATGCACTCTTCCTCTACCAACAAGGCCTCTACCTCGCAAGTGCCTTCCATATCCTACTCCCCTTGACATCGAACCTCTCTAAACAATTGGTGGTTCCTCCCTTCCTTGGAGTAATCCTCTACCTCCTTCCACTCTTTGAGGTCCTCATCAGATTAGTGGTGGTCATCCCAATGGATACCACCCTATAGGGTTTGGTAAGATTCCTCTTATCCCTAGTATACCTTGCAGATTCCTTGTCCAGTTCAAACATGCTAAAGGTGTGTCTCCCGACCATCTAGGAGTAGGGGGTCGAAACCTTCCTCATCCTCTTCCTCCTCTTGGTGTAATATCACCTTGACTTATTTCATTCCATGGTCGAATACCTCCTCCCCTTCCTAGCTGAAGCCTTAGGGGTCCTTGTCGATTCCTCCCTCTCATTGCTTGATTATCAGGAGTTATATCTACCAATTCAATATTGGCTAGTGGACTTCTACTTCATCTTACACTTGGTGATAATTGTCGTAGTGCTCTGATTCTACGATCTACACGTATTAAGTGATATCTCCATATTCTTTCCTCAAAGCATATCTATGGAGATGAGGTTGCTAGGATCTCCCTGTATGCATCAAAAAATTTCGTATCAGAACTTGAGTCATTTTGATTATCCTCTCTTTGCTCTAACCAATCTATTGGTAAGTTTATCAATCTCTCCAATCTCCTTACTTCTCTCCTTTGTCTTCTTAGTTGTCGATAGGCTATTGTATAAGCTTGAGGATCAAGGTTGGCTTGAGGCTCTGGTTTTAAGTTGTCGGTGTTGTATAAGTTGGAGGATCAAGGTTATCTTGAGGCTCCTAGGGTCTTCTTAGGTAGTCATCATCACCACTACTCTCTATGCTAGGTTCCCTTACCATCCAAGGCATTCCTTCATCACTAGATTCACTCGAATCTACTTGTGTGTTACCTTGTGGTTCAGGTGATGTGGTTGCTTCCTCAATGTCTCACCAAAGTATTTTTGCATCTTCATTTGTCATTGGTGGATCAATTGGTGCTACTTGTGATCTTCTTCCTTCACTTGTGCTTGCACCATCATTTCTTATACCACTTCTTTGAGTTATCCCCTCATTATCCTCAGCTTCCCCTTCTAGTTCCTGTAGCCTAGCTACTCTTTGCTCATCCAACCTTCGTATTGTACCATCCAATTCTTGGATGATTTGCTCCCTCAACCTTGCATTATGACCTTGCAATATCTGATATTCCTCCTATAGTTGTTGGGTCTGTAGTCACATTATTTGTTGTAATAGCCCTATCTGAGCTAATGGAGTAAGTCCAACCAATTCTTCATCAATGGTCTCATTCCCATTCTCCTCTAGAACTTCCATTTCAAAAGTGTCCACTCTATCTTCATATCATATTGTTAACTGTATCCTTCTTCATCCTTCTACTTGTTGGGGTAGTTCTCTACGTTCCACTCGAGGATACATCATGTTTTGATTTACTTGGGGTGCTTCTTCTTGCCTTCCCCTATTTTTTGGTAATAGTATTATCTCCTGATATCCTCTTTCATTTGGAGGAATCCACTCTTCATCTTCCTCTATTACTCATTCAGTCCCATCTACAAATCTGACATGCACCCATAATCTTCTTCTTTCTCTGGGTCGAGGTACCAACTCCTACTGTTCTATAGTTGGTCATGTCTCCTCCCCTTCTACAAATAAGTGTGTGAGTCCCATGTCAGGCTCTTCCTATGATGAACCTTGCTCATCTTGAGTTCTCCATTGAGCTCCTACTCATCTTCTTCATTCAATCTCTTTCGAAGTAATGAATAAGCACTGTACTTTGTAGGGCTTCAACTTTGAGCTATTTATAGTGTCGGGTACCTCAGTCCCATTCAATTTTTGCAACTTGACTACTCCATTATTCATTACTTCCACCACTTTGTAGGGACCAAGCCATAAAGTCTTCAACTTACCAGGCTTGATTTCTCGCTTCCCATTAAACTTTAGAACTAAGTCACCTAGACTAAGTTCTAGCTTCCTCAGGTGTTTTTCATGCCATAATTTCCTTCTTTTCTAGGCTACCTCAATTGCCCATTGTGCCATGACTCTTCTTTCATCCAACTTAATCAGTGTTTTAGTCACTCCTCCAAAATTTCTTGATCACCCAAGCGATGCTCCACTACAACTCTCAGACTTGGTATCAAGAATTTGACTGGCACCACTACCTCTTGTCCATACATCAACTGGAAAGGTGTATGCTCTGTTGTTGGTTTAAAAGTTGTTCTGTATACCCACAAAATAGATGGTAACATTTCCTCCCAATCTTCTCCTTCTATTCCATAGGTTTTGTACAAAGTAGATACCAGGACTTTATTTGTTGCTTCCACCTACCCATTGGCTCTGGGGTAATATGGACTAGACAATGAATGCAAAATCTTGAATTCAGTTGTCAGTATCTTAATGATCTCATTTACAAAGTGTCCTCCTCGATCACTTGTTATTTGTAGTAGAATGCCAAATCTTGTAATTACCTACTCGTACAAGAATCTTGTTGTACTTTTAGTTGAGTTATCAGGTAGTGCTCTCGCTTCGACCCACTTTGTCAAGTACTCTATTGCTACCACAATGTACCTACACTTCCTTCTTCGAGAGGTTTTCAATGGTCCGATGAAGTCCAATCCCCATATTTCAAATAGTTCCTAGGGTTGTGATGGATGCAATGGCATAAAGTCTCTCTTTACTGGCTTCCCTATCCTTTGACAAGTATCGCATGCTTTTACATATTCTTTTGCATCGTTATACAGTGTGGGCCACCATAATCCTGCTAGTAATATTTTCCTAGTAGTGGCATCTGGTCCCATGTGCCCTCCTGCTAAGCCTTCATGAGCTTCTTTCAATGCCACTTTAACTTCTTCCTCCATCATGCATCTTCGTAAGATACCATCAATTCCCATATTATACAACAATCCCGCTATCAACTGGAAGGGTGCTGACTTCATAATTACTTTCTTCTTCTCGATTGTCATCATCTCTTGTGGCAACTCTCCTATGGATAGATACTGGCCAATCAACTTGTACCATGATGGAACAACATTGATGGTGAATAACTATGCATCAAGGAATTCATCTAGAATCCCTATTCCTGTAGGCTCTCCTGATCGTATCCAAGATAGCTGGTCTACAATTACATGCTTCTTACTAGGTCTCACTACCACTCAGAATACGAACTCCTGTAGGGTGATGAGCCACCTATTGACCCATCCTTGTATCACCAATTTTTTTATCAAGTACAATAGAGCTTGGTGATCTACATAAAAAGTGAAGGGATTCACCAGTAAGTAATACCTAAACTTCTGAACTACATATACCATTCCCAAGGCTTCTCTTTCTATTGTACTGTAGTTTCTTTCCACCCTTGATAATAGATGACTAGCAAAGAAAATAGGTTGATCCAACCTGAACTATCCTTCTTGTGCTAAAGCACATCCAATTGTAAAATTTGAAGCATCAATGTGGACATGGAATTCCTTATCCCAATTTGGAAACACCAAAATCGAGCTACTAATAAGCTTGGCCTTCAACTCCTCAAAGGCTCCTTGGTGCTCCTCTATCCATCTGAAAGGAATATTTTTCTTTGTCAATGAATCCAATGGATAAGACACATGTGCATAATTCCTGATAAACCTTCGATAATACCCCATCGATCCAAGGAAGGTTTTAAGTGAACTCACATCATATGGTTCTTCCATGTGCAATATCACATGGATCTTATCAGGATCTATTTTTAATCCCTCACTACACACTATGTGCCCTAACAACTTTCCATATGGTACCATCAGGTAACACTTTCCAAGGTTTAATGAGATCTGTGCATTTCTGCACCTACTCATACATTCACTAAGGGTAGGAAGATGCTCCTTGATCTCCCCATAAATGGACCAATCATCCAAAAATACTTTGAACTTCCCCATCACCAACTGATCAAATATATACAGTATAATGCACTAAAATGTAGCTAGGGCATTACAGAGCCCGAATGGCATTCAATTATATGCATAGATGCCATTCTCCACAATAAATGTGGTCTTCAACTTATCTTCCTCGACTATGCTTATTTGATTGTAACCCAAAAATCCATCCAAAAATGAATAGATCTCATGTCCTACGACTTCCTCCAGGATGGAATCTGTGAAGGGAATAGGGAAGGGATCCTTAATGGTTACTACATTTAGACTTCTAAAGTCCACACATATTCTGATTTTTTCCACTTCCTTCTTCAAGGTGACCACTATAGGTGATACCCATTCACTGGTTGTAACCCTGAAGATGATTCCTACATCCAACATCTTCTCTATCTCTGCATTCACTAATGCAACATATTTTGGATTCATCCTATATGGTCTTCTCCTTACTAGTTGTGCTCCAGGCATCAACATGATCTTATGGACACATAACTCAGGTGGTACTCCCTTCAAGTCCTTGTATATCCATGCAAAGACATCCTTATATTCTAATAATATCTTAAAGGCTACCACTTTCAATACAGGGTTCCAATCATCACCATAGTGAATCATCCTAGGTTCATCCTCCATCCCTAGATTGATGTCCACTATCTAGGGTCCTTTGTATTTGATATTTTTTGGCTCACTCACTACTTTCTCCATATTATTTGGGTGTGTTGGTCTTGCATCAATTTTTACATCTCCTACTGTATATTCTACAAAACTTTTTGGAAATATCCATTTCTCTTCCGCTTCCTTTTTAGGTTCCTGGCTGACTTTGATTTCGTCTTGTTTTTCCTTGATCTCCTTTGAGTTAATACAGAGGTAGTTGGGCTGAAAATTTTTGTACTCCTCCATTTTCCAATGAAGAAGTCCGCTATCAGATCTAGCTTCATCTTCACTACATTCATCAAGGTACAACATTCCTTCTTCGTCAAGTTCATATCCTTCATCTCCTAAAGAGTTTTTTGATTCGTCGATCATGGCTACATCCTCACTGACCCTTTGATTATTCAAATTAATCATATACTTATGTTGTCCCTTTTTAAAAGTGATCTGATTCTTTCCCCAGTTGTGATTAACTTTGGCTACATGTAGCCATCCTCTTCCCAATAGAGCATCATATGCAGGCTTCTACATAGTAATCACAATGAAATCCAAGATGAACTCTTGGTCAGCTATCACCACCCATTGTGCTATCAAGACTCCCTTTGTCTCGATACCATATTGGTCAACACCATATAGTCAGAAGCTCGATGCCCATAGATATGGAGCACCAAGTTCTAGCCAAGTCCTTTCAGGTAGCACATTGACACTGGATCCTCCATCTATGATAACTTGCATCAATTTGTGCCCTAAAATCTCCATATGAACTAATGCGTGTTTCTTTCCCACATCAATCATTAATATGGTGGGGTCCATAAATTGGTCTTTTTGTTTCTTCTCCTGAATCGGTTGACTCTAAACTTCCATCACCTTGTGAGGTTGTATCTCCTCCACCATCACTTTTTGTAATGATGGGATAGCTTCCAACAAGTTAGCCATTTTTATTTCTACTATGGTGTTCAAAACCTGTGTTGCCATATTCTGCACTACTACCTTCTCTTATGCTAACCTTACTTGCTTAGCTTTTTGTGCTTCATCTTCTAGTACTTTCTTTGCTACTTGCTAGCATTGCTTTTCTTTTGTTGGCTCAAGATACTTATCCTTTTTAGCCTGATTCCTTGTCATGGCTAAAACTTCCTGAGTTTCCTCTTTAACTTGAGGAACCTCAATATCCAAATAGTTTACATTTTATGGGTTACTTGAACTCACCTGCTTGGGGTAATTTACTTCCTTGTGGTTACCCGGACCACACCACCTACACATGTGTGTAGTGTTTGCTTGTTACATTTCTTGTCTCTGAGGTGAAGGATAATTTTTTACAAAATGCCCCCACTCCTAGAAATTGTGATATTGTATGATCGGCCTCCCTTCTGAGTCATACTACAAATGACTCTGTCCTCCTTGCTGATTTCCCTGGTTCTACCTTCCACCTCATTAACTATTTCTATAACTACCACTTGTTTCTTGTTGCTCACTTCCTAGGGCCTTTGGTTTCTCTTCCTGCTCCTAGATTGTTAGGACCTATGGAAGCACTCTTGCATTATATAAATATAGCATCACCTCATGTCCCAACATATTATAGATATGATAGTAATCATTTTGTGGACACTTTACATTTGTATGGCCCTCGATTTTACATTCTGTGCACCAAATGTCATTCCTTTCAAGCTTGCTTCTTTGTTCTTTTATGATCTTGTCAAATTCTTGATGGAATGATGCTACTATCCTTTGTATAGTGTCATCTTCTCCACTATCTGAATCATTGGACTTGGGATGAGATAATATTCCTGTATACGTCTGCTTCGAGTCACTTTCAAAATTCTTTGCATGCTTTAAAGCTTCATCATACATTTTTGATGGTATTGCCTTCATATTTTTCTTATATTTTGGTAGCAATCCATCTACGAACCACCACTTTACCAATACATCTGCCAAAGGCATCTGCATCTTGTCTACTAACTGCTTTAATCTATGGTTATATGATTTTACATCTTCATCAAGATTTTGCTTAGTCATACAAAGTTCCGTGACAATGTCTCCATCATCCTTCAAGGGATGAAATTCTTCAATGAATTTCTCCTTCACTTGATTCCAAGTCCAGAAATCTACTGCATTTTTCCTTTTCAGATACCAATCCATCGCCAATCCTCTCAAGGTAGTAGGAAATAAAGTCAACCAATCATCTGGCTGATCTATGCCATTTACCCTCCAAATGGTTATGCAATTTTTGATATACCTTGTGGGGTCTTCCTTACCCTCACCTATAAAGGGTGGACATATTTGCTTGGCTGCCTTATTAGCCATATTTGGTGAATCATCCTCATCACTTGAGGTGTCCCATGGAATCTCTGTCTGATTCCTCCTTGGGGGTGTTTCACTATGCTCATCATCAAAAGTTTCTATCTGAGGTATCTTGTACTCTCCCACCAATCGTTGACCAAACTCACATGCATATTCACTCCATGACTTCCTTCATTGATGTGAGGGAGATGGTCTTGGTCTTTCTTCCTGAGACCCCATGCTCTATTGCCCTGGTGCCTGACTCCCATCCTCTGCACTCCCTTGCAACCCTTCCATCACTTTCTCAGGTGTCACCATCCACTCTCCTTCCTCGTGCACTACTTCTATGTCAACTTGTTCCTCTACGTTAGGTGGTTCTGGTACCTCCTCTTCTATCTCTATCAATAGCACCTCAAAATCTCCTTCGTCAGATGTCCAAACTTGCTCTATTTTTGGTTCATGTGTACTATGGTCAAAATTACTTGCATTCCCTCTTTGAGAAATTCTCGTGCTCCTTCTCACTGGAATGTTCTCTCGTACTTCTCATCTCCTACATCTTTGCACACTGGTGTCTATCATTCACCTCCAAATTTGTAATATTCTTACTCTGTCAGTTTGACCCGTTTTAACAAAAATGCCAAGTTCGATAAGGCAACAATACCAAATGTAGCATAGGGGTGCAGTATTCCCGATGGGGAGTGTAGGCAACAAATCCATATCCTAGAAGAAGAAGAAGTGATAAGAGAATTTGCTCAATTTTGATAATTTTGACAAGTTTTGGTAAATTGTACAAGTAGGATAAAACCATACAAGCAGGAGGTAAACCTTAAAAACTAAAGGAAAAACTGTACAATGTGCAATGAAATAAAATGAAATGAAAGGGAAATGCAATTTGAGTTGTAATTGCGCATGAATTCGATAAATGATGTGTTTAGACTTATTAAAAGGTATAATTATGTATTTCATTATGCATGGGTAGTTGTGAATAACAAATTTCCTCAAGAATGACTTTGGAACAGCCTGAGAAATGTTATATAAGGTCCCCTTTTCATTTTTTATAGTGTGGTTAGTCTGGTTAATGCTTGTGAGTTTTGGCTATGTTATGGTTTGAATAGTATGAAGTATTGATGCATACCTATATTACCTTTTAGTTATTGTATGACATTTTTGAAAATTAATGAAGAAAAATTACAATTTATAGTTTTCTCTCATGTATTGTACGATCCTGGAATTGTAGAATGATGTTTTGTAGTATATCTTTGTTGCATGTATTTCTTTATGGTTGTTGATACTTAATGCATTGCTATGAAAGAATTGGATTAAACCAACACTGGTGTGAACCTGATGAATGGTCTGTAATGAGGATGATATCAATAAAGGTGTATTTAAGGTTGTTGTATGATTTTTGGATGTTGCCATTAGAGATAACTCTCTCAAACCTTGATGATGTAACTTGCTTGTTGGTAGAAATGGACTAATTACCATTTTAGACCTTTACAAAACTTATCTGAGATAGGTTTTCCTAGAAGAGTATCTAATTTTCCCCCCTATTGCACCTTTTTTTCGTACAAATCGTACACCATATCTCTTACAAATCGTACAATAGACACTTACCTGATTTGGTAGTTTATGCGATTGAGAAAAACTTACCTGATTTGGAAACATTGGAAAATCGAACAATTTAGTTATAAAACCATGTATGAAAGCTTGTAAAACTAAATCTAAAGGATTGGATAAGTGTGAATGGTACAAGCCCTATAACTGTATAATTTTTTATCATACAATGGTATGATTTGGATTCAGTATAAGTTGTTTTGTTGTCGTAAATTGATAGTTGTGAAGATTGTACGATTGTACAATTTGGTCCATCGATTGGGAATAGTAAATTGATAATTATAAGCCCTTGAAAAAACCACCTCCTCATAGAGAATACTACAACCCTATGATATGTGGATGAGGGTTGAATTGGGTTGATGGCTTGATATGCAAAGGTATGATCAACTATTGGCAAAGCCTCGGGGATGGGTGCTTTAGATGAGGTGTTGTTATTTGGGGTAGTTCAAATGATGATGGGTTGAATGGAAATATGGATGGATGGAATGTATGGTTCATATGTATTGGATATCAAGTTGCAACACTTGAATGGTTCAGTGTTAGCTGGAATACAATGGACTTTTTCCTCGTGCACGTATTTCAAACATTGGTGTAATGTTGAGGGAACACACTTTATTTCCCTAATCTAGGGATGTCCAAGAAGTATGTTATACTACATGGCCCCTTCCAAGATATGGAAGAGTACATGGATTTTTTCATCCCTAATATTATAGGTGGGACCACATTTTCTATAGTGGATCACAAAGCATCATTGAAAGCCTGCAAGGTGAAGGTGGATGTGGTGATGTGAGATGATGGTAGGTTGATATGTTTGATGGTTGGGGTAGTGATGATATTGATAGAGGAGCCAATGTTTATGAGCACTCTTTTAAATGGTTTTTTGTCAATATGAGCTACAATATGCAATGGAGGGTCAGGTAACTTCGATGATATGCTCTTTTCTTCAAAATTGTAGAATGTTATTGAAGGTTCCATGCAATTTTGAACACTCCCCAAAAAAGTATTGAAGATGTTAGGATATTCTACTTGAAGTTTGATGGATTTTAATATTTCCATAAATTCCTCACTATGTGGGAGATATTTTTGTATGATCTCATATATTGACAACTTGACTAATGCCATTCTTAAGCTCTATATCAACCAATTTCTCAATGTGATGATTGGCCTAGGTAGATAATTTGGGATATGAATGGGTGGAGATGGAATGGTTGGGTTTAGTTTTATGGGCACATTTAGTTGCACTATAGGAGCTGGTACTGCCTAGGTTGGCTTATTTGCTTGCATGTGATTTATTTTTCTTTACCCTTGGGTGACTATGTGAATAGCCCCCAAAAAACCTTGGTATAGTTGTGATACATGATTAACTTGATTGAGAGGAACTGTAGAAGTTGATGCTTTTGTTTTTTTTTTATTCACCTCATGGTGAGGTAATGGTGTTTGATATATTCTAAGATTTTGGTTTTTTGGGGATAAGGGGTTATCAATATTGATTTTTCCCTTTTCAAGTAGGTCTTGCACGATGTTCTTAAATCCATAGCAAGTCTCGATGTTATGACCTTTCTATCGATGAAAGATGCAGTATAGATGCTCCTTATAGTTCCTAGGTTTCATCTTGTTAGGATCTTTAGGCTTAATTTATGCCAATGTAAAATCCTATGATCACCATTTCTGTAGCAAAAAGAAATGAACACCAAATATGCGAAACAAAAAGGAGATATTGCAATGTAACAAATAATTTTTCTTTGTATTGATACAAGGGAGCCTGAATCTCCCAAATTTACAATGCTTTTTTCCTAATATTTTAAGGGAGATATTACAATGCTCTCTTCCTAAATTACAATGCTCTGAATGGTGGTCTTCCAAAATCTCTAGCAAATGACTGGGTGTCCTTCACTCCTCTACTATAGCTCCAAGGGTGAGTGGGATTTTGGTATCTAGTAATGGGACCACTCTAGCTTCAATAGCTTTGCAAGCACCTACTTCCTGCACACATCAAACACAAATAAGGATTTAGTAGCACTTGTTGATCAAGATAGAAGATATTATTGCAGAACCCTAGTTGCAAAAACATGAAATGCAGTGCATTAAAAATACCTTGCTAAAAATAAAATTACCAATATATGTCAATCGTGATAATGCTTCTGATGAACCATGGGTACGTAGTTGGGGTTGGGAAACCATGGTTGTGGATTGATAAATTGTGAGAGGGTGGTTGCGATTGTGTAACCATGGGTGGGTAGTTGGACCTGAAATGCATAAACTCTCAAGATGACAATTTGGAGCTCCGAATGGTTGATCTCTACAATTGGTGATGATCTCTTGGAATTATTTTATCCTTTGGTTGATGGGGTGAAGGTTCCTTTATAGGACCCATGGGATTTTTTAGGGAAATGAAGGTGGCAAGCTAGGATTACTATTGGACATTTTGAGTCAAAGTTGTCATTGATGTCAAGGAAAGGAACAATGCAAAGGTTAAAGGTAAAAGAGTTTCATAATATTTTTAATATTATGTGGAAGCATATGTTAAGAGGGTTTTCATTAAAACCATGGTTGAGCAAAAATAAAAGGTTTTTCATAAAAACCCAAGAAATCCCAAGGAGGTTTTAATATTTATTTTATAAAATATTTAGATTCAAATTGAATTTAAATTTTATAAATAAATATTATTTATACAAAGTGGTAAAATCGAAAAGGGCTTTGATAAAGCCAAAAGGATTTAAAAGTTAATTTATAAAATTTCAATTCTAAATAATTTAAATAATTTACAAATTAATTATTCAAATTTCTAAGGCACCGACATTCATAATTAAAGGAGGAAATTAGTATATATACTATATGCCTTAGTGGCATTTAAATCATCCTTCACTAGAAATAATAAAAGGGTGCACTTAATGGAAGTATTTTGTTTGATGAATGTACTAAGAAATCTACCAAGAGGAATGAGTGAGCTGAGGTTTAGCGGGTGCGACGAGAGTGAGGGTTTGAATTTTTTGGGTGGGAATCTCATCCAAGGTGACAGAGGTAGAGTAGGTATGGAAGGGGTGGGTGGGAACCTCGAGCATCGATCAAGCATGTATCTAGAGGAAGGCGGTCAGGCTATAGCATATTTGGAGGTGGGCATCACGCGGGGCCCGACCCTCCTCAGAAAGACCCCGACAAAAAATATACGAAGGACAATGCGGGGCCCAAGAAGTGGTTGTCTTTTACTAAGAATCTTAGAGGAAAAATAAAGGAGGTTCTCTCTCTTCCGCCCCTAGTTCCAATAAATAATAAAATTTTGGCCTCGACAAGTTCTATGAGCCCTTTTCTTTCAATGGAAGAATTCTCCCTGGTAGGCAAGTTTTTGGGAGGTAGGTCGGACATGGAGACTATCAAGGCTTGGGCGATGGGTAAATGGCAACCGATAGGCAGCTTGGAGTTGGTAGCTCTAAATCGAGGGTTCTTCATTATCTATTTTAACAATATGGAGGATATTAACCGCATTTTAATAGGAGGTCCTTGGTTTTTGGGCAAAAGGAGACTTTTTCTCAAACGATGGGGTGAAGATTTTGACCTTGAAAAGAAAAATATTAACATTGCCCCTATTTGGGTTCATCTCCCAAGTCTACCTGCCCAGTTCTTCAATGAATATTGGTTGCAGGGCATAGCCAGAACTATAGGGGACCTGATCTCCATTGACCATGCGACCTTGGCCAGGACAAGGATGACTCATGCATGAATCTACGTAAATGCTAATTTGGATAATAAATTGCCAAGGTTTGTGGAGCTAGAGTATGGAGAATAATATCAAAAATAGATGGTAGAATATGAGAACAGATCGACATTCTGTGTAGAATGCAAAAATCAAGGACATCTATGCAATCAGTGCCCTAACTTGGCAATGAATAGAGAAAAGTAGAAGTAGGGAATGCTAGACAGAGGAAATTTGAGGAGTTTCCCTGGTAGAGGTGATTTCAATCAGGTAAACTATGTCTACCAAAAAAATAAAAGAGAGGGTGCAGGGTCCCAACAAGACAAAGGAAAACAATAGGTTGTTGGCAACCAAAATACTCAGGTAAGTTCCAATCCTCTAGTTTCAAATAAATTTTTCAATTCTATCTAATATGGGAGTAGGAGGATTATTGGAAGACATGGAAGCCCAAAATCTTTAGGCTAACCTTTTTAACTCTCTAGAATCCCCATCCAAGTCAGGATCCTCAAACCCTAATGCTAAAATTATTGTAAGCCATGTGGGCATCACAAAGCCAAACCCTAATGCCTTATCTCTAGAATCCCCATCCAAGTCGGGATCCTTAAACCCCAATGCTGAAAATACTTCAAGCCCAATGGGCATCCCAAAGCCAAATCCTAATGTTGAAGAACTTAGGAAGAAATTTGAGGCATTGGAAAATAAAAATCTCATCTCCCTAACATCATCACTAGGAACCAGGTGAATCCTACTAAGGGATCGTCCCGTAGACCAGGGGAATACCGAAAAAAAAGAGAATATTTAGATGTAGGGGTGGAGATATGTGAAACTCTTCAGACTGAGGAATATGGCAGTCTAGTTCTGCAACAAATTGCCTCCCCCTAATTTATTCCTAAACAAACCAGAAGCACTATGAAGTCTCCTATATATTTTGGTAGTGAAAAAAGAAGAGGGAGAATATCAAATATTGAGCATCAAAAAATTAAAACTGATAATGACATTGCCAATGGAAAATAGAGAACCTTGTTTCAACAGGTTATTCTGGATTTTGAAGACAAAAAATTAGGAAAACCCCCTCAAGGGAGGGGGAGAGGAATAAATCTAAAACAATCTAAATGAAGTTCCTCTCATGGAACGTGAGAGGCCTCAATGGCCTGCCCAAACACAGGGAATTTAGTGCAATAAGAAATCAAGTGAATCCAACTATTATCATGTTGCAAGAAACAAAAACTGATGAGATTCAGTCAAAAAAAGTAGCAAAAAAATCTGGAATCAAGGGGATATGGTTTGCAAATTAGCCAGAGGAGCATCTGGAGGCCTTATGAGTTTGTGGGATCCTCGGATAGTAGAAGGCACCATTATTCATAAAGAGGATGGGGTTCTTAGTATTTTATTTAAGGAAATAAACAACAACAGATCATGGATCCTTTCAAATATTTATGCCTCGACTTCAATTCAAGAGAGAGCTCTATTGTGGGAGTACTTAGGCAATCTGAGTGAAATCTTCCATAATGTCCCCTGGATTATGGTTGGGGATTTTAACACTCCTCTTTACCCTTCAAAAAAAATGGGTGGAAATGGACCACCTATCAGGAGCATGGATGAGTTCAATGACTTTGTGAACTCCAACATGTTGATGGATGTAAAACTTAGAGGAGTGAATTATACCTGGAGAAATTGGCGGATAGGGTGTCATCTCATTCAAGAAAGGCTTGATAGGTTTTTTCTATCAAAGGAGGCTACAAATCTGTTCGGTGATTCTACCCTGCAAGCCCTTCCTAAAATTGCCTTTGATCATAATCCCATTTTTTTGGAGATCCCTAAATCTCTGTCCTTCAAGAAACCTTTTAGATTTCAATCTATGTGGATCAAACATTCCAGTTTTAGAGATAACTTAATTCAGTGGTGGCAACATCCTGTCAAGGGTAGTGCAACTTTTAAACTTGCTGGTAAATTAAAGTTTGTTAAGGAAAAGCTTAAAACTTGGAACAAAGAGGTCTTTGGGAACCTCTTTGAAAATAAAAAATAGGTTGTTGAAAGTTTGAAGATAATTGATCAGAGAATTCAACATGGTGATGCTGATGAAACTACTAGGCAGGAGGAATGGATAAAACTAGAAGATTTTCATAACATTTTGGTCTGTGAGGAAATCTATTTGAGGCAAAAATTAAGGGCTCTTTTGTTGAAATATGGAGATTCAAATTCCAAGTTTTTTCATGTCACCACGCTTAGAAACAAAAGCAATAACAAGATAATTTTTTTTAAAAAAGCATATGGTTCTATTACTCAGGACTTAACAGAAATCAAAAAGGAGGTAGTAACTTATTTCAATGCTATCCTTGGTCAGGAATCACAGTGCAATGAGGAGGCCAAAGAATTTCTCTTACAATCCATTCCTAGCATAATAAATGAGGATATAAACCTTAAGCTTCTAGCTCCATTTTTTGATGAGAAAATTAAGGAAGCCTTGTTTAGCATGGAGCCAGAAAAAGCCCCGAGACTCGACGACTTTCCCCCTTGTTTCTATCAAGATTTTTGGGACATCGTAAGTGAGGATGTAATTTCTATTGTCAGAGAATTCCAAGCAAGCAATCATATCCCAAAAGGTCCCAACTCTACTTTTATTTCTTTAATTCCTAAGAAGCAAACCCCTGAATCTATGGTTGACTTCAGGCCAATCAGTATGTGCAATGTTTCTTACAAGATCCTAACTAAAGCCATTGCAAATAGAATGATAGATGTTTTGCCCCACATCATAAATCTGTGCCAAGGAAGCTCTATCTAGGGCAGGTCAATCTTGTATGGAGTTATCACAGTTCATGAAGCTCTGCACTCTGCTCATAAGACTAACAAGTCTATTTTTGCCCTCAAGCTTGATATGAACAAAGCATTTGATAGGCTAAATTAGGACTTTATGATTGATGTCCTCCTTAAGTTTGGTTTTCACCACCAATGGGTTAATTTGATCAAATAATGTATTTCTAAAGCATGGTTCTCGATTTTGGTTAATGGAACAACTGTTGGTTACTTTCAAAGTCATAGAGGAATTCGGCAGGGGGACCCTATCAGCACCATGTTATTCATCATTGTGGTAGAAGATTTAGGTAGAACCATACAAATACTTGCATTTCAAGGCTAATATTGGGAATCAAGGCAACATCTCTCACTAGGGTTGTTTCTCACCAACAATTCATTGATGATACCCTTCTATTGACTAAGGTGTTGGTGGTTGAGGCCAAAAGAATTAAATACATCCTGCAACTCTACAAGGACGTTGCTGGTCAAAAAGTTAATTTTAGTAAAAGCAAGTTATATTTATTGAACACCCCCATTCAGAGGCAAGGAAGGATTGCAAAAATTTTAGGGTGTGATATAGCAAACCTCCCCACTTTGTATCTTGGTCTCCCTCTTTTCATTGGTTCTCCAAGAGAGTCAATGTGGGATAGGGTTATTGAAAGAATTCAAAAAAAACTTGTTGGATGGAAAGGTCATCTTCTATCTCAAGCAGGAAAGTTGACCCTCACTAAGGCCTCTCTTTAGAGCATTCCAGTCTATTTCCTCTCTTTTTTCAAAGCCCCTATGAAGGTTTTCCATAAAATTGAGAAACTCCAAAAAGAATTTTTATGGATTGGATCAAAGGAGAAAAAAAGGATACACCTTGTAGGATGGACCAAAGTGTGCAGACCCAGGGAAAATGGGGGCTTAGGTCTGAGGAGAATTGCTCATATGAATTTAGCTTTACTAGCTAAGCAAGCGTGGCACCTCATTTCTGGTGAAGAAAATGAATGGACAACTATCATCAAACGAAAGTATCTTCAAAATATGGAATTTCTAAGTGAATCAGTTCCAATGAGAGTTTATGCTTTTTGGAAAGCAATTCTCAATTGTAAGGAAATCATAAAAAAAGGTTTAAGATGGGTTTAGGCAATGGTGGGAGGATAAATTGCTGGAATGACAGGTGGGCTAAGGACGAAACACTGACGCAATATCCTAACTTAGACCAAATCAGAGATATCATAGAAGAACTCATTGGCAGAAAAGTCTTCGATTATATGGTTGAGAACAGAGGCAGAATGAAGTGGAAACAAATAAGGATTCAGGGATTTCAAGTGGAATTAAATGATCTTTGTAACATTCTCGAGCAATAGTTTATCCCCATGAGACCCAAGGAAGATCAAGTGACCTGGGATCCTACAAAAAATGGACAGTTCACTATTAAATCAACTTACAAGCTTCTACTTGATGATGAGGATTTTGTCCTCCAAAAGGACTTAGTTTGGATAAAAATTTAATTCCAAAAATTACAGTCTTTTCATGGTTGGTTATCCAAGGAAGAATTCTAACCATTGATAATATGATGCGTAAAGGTATTTGTATCACTAATCGATGTTATCTGTGCAGGGCTAATTGGGAGACCATTTATCACATTTTCCTTGAGTGCCCTTTTTTCTTGACTGTCCTAAGTGGGGTTTTTTAGGCCTTCAATATTTCTTGGGTTAAACCAGCCATCGTACTTGATTTGTTCATCTAGTGGCCTTACCCATTTCAAGCCAAATACTTAGATACATGTGGAAAATTTGTCTCAATCACTGTCTTTGGCAGGTGTGGTTAGAAAGGAAACATAGAGTCTTTAATGAGTATATCCATGATCATCAAAACTATCATTGCCAGGATCCTTTCCTTTGCCAATGAGAATGTGAACCTTATCCCTTTTGATAGTCATAAACCTCATCTGCAGGAGACCACGATTGCTCAATATTTAAGCTTAACCTTGTTATATGAGTCTATTCCTAGGGTAGTCAACCCCATAGCCAATGTTAAGTGGTCCCCACCTCCTACGGGTTGGTTTAAGCTTAATTTTGATGGAGCGGCTAAGGACAATCCTGGCAGAGTAGGCACTGGTGGCATTGTGCGAGATCATAATGGGAATATGATGCTTGCATTTTCCAAATATTTGGAAACAAGGACAAACAACGAATCTGAAGCTAGAGCTATGTGGAGAGACCTTCAAATGACTCAAGACTTAGAAGGCAATTTGATCGTAGAAGGAGACTCTATGGATGTTATAAATCTCCTCAATAATTGGAAAACACCTCCTTGGAGGATTAAAACAATTTTTGAAGAGGCTAGGATCCTTTTCTAGGGAAGACAGGACAGAAAAGCCCAACATGTCTTTCGGGAAGCTAACAAAATTGTTGATAAGTTGGCCAATTTGGGTGTCGATGGTGACAAAATTTTCAAATGGGAACACGGTGTCCCAAGTGAAGTAGAGGAGCTTATTCAACAAGAATGCCAAGAATGATAGTCAAATTTACCAATAGGTAAGGCACTGTAAGTTCGAAGGCTAGGAGTATTCCCGTATTTTTTTGAAATGGACTCACAATAAAAATTATCCGAGCTATCAGTCTTTGTGGATGTTGCTTGGAAATACTACAAAGACTAATGGGGACAGTCACATGTCAGATAACATGGCTCCTAGTCATCTTAGTAATTTGAGGTTGGTTGATAATCACAGGGCAGGAAAGAAATGACAATATAATACTTTAAACCAGAGCCACGTGGACCACCAGATAGCCATCGCCATAAATCTAGCCAGTAGGTTCACTTCTCCAAGGCTGATTGGCCAAGATGGGATGTGGTCCCAAAGCATGTCATATACGGAAGAAAGCAATTACCAAAGAATTATTAAGAGTAACTATCAATATAGAGATTGTAGAAGTTTTTTTTAGTACTTTGCTATGTGTGTCTGCAGCTTTTTGTTTCTCCATTGTTTCAAGGAAGGTATCCGTGTCTGTTTCTTTTTTTGTAATTATGATGCAGGTGTTTTTTCTTGGGGTATACCCAAAATGTTGTATGGGAAGTTTATTTTTGATAATAGGCTATGTGCCTTACCGGATGTAATGGCTTTGGTGGCATGTAGATTTTACATATATAGGATCCTTAGTAAGGACATGTTCATCAACAACCCTGGGCTGATTTTTGTAAAAGATTTTGGGTCAACCTATAAAACCCAGTATTAATACTATAGTATCTTATCTACCAAAAAAAAAAGGTGCAATTATTGTTGTGAGAATTCATGCGAGGAAGAAGACAAACACTTTGTCTTAAGTGCCAGTGAAAGGGTGAATATTATTGTGGGCTAACTCGTCATATCCATCGAGGCAGTGTGGCATAGTGTCAAGTGGACAAAGTGCTAAGGTGTTTATGGGTGGAGTGATCCATGATCGATTCATAGTGAAAGTGTTTGGTGTGTGTGTTTTGAAGCATCGAGGAAGTGATGCATGAGTTTTTATTTTGGTGCATGCGAAGAAGAATATAGAGCACATTGTGCTCTTTCTCTCCAAACAAGTGCCTAGATCGTGCGGTGGTTGGAGCCGCGGCTAGGGCACTGGTAGAGGTGGCATCGTGAGTTCAAGTCCCACCAAGGCAAAGGTAATAAAATTTTTAATGTGTTGTGATGCCTAAGGTTTTGACATAAGGTCCTAGGGAGTTAAAAGGGTTAGTTAAAAAGGTTTTTAATTAATCATTATTTTTGGTTAATTGGAGGAATAAGGAGTTGGCTTTATTTTTGAATAAAGTATTTTTGACATATTGGTTTATTGAAGATTTATAGTGTTGAGAGAACTTTGCCATTGAGTTATTTTGAAAAGGAGATTGTATTGACATTATTCTTGGTATTGAATATTATTTTAATTGGGAGATTATAAGGTGTATTTGGTTAATCATTTTTGTAAATGTTGATGGATGCTTTCTTTAAGATGGAGTAATAAGGTGTATGTGTGGTTTGATATTTGCATTGTATCTTTGAGATAGTTTATCATCTTCTAACTCCTTTGAGCTTGGAAAAGAAGTATTTGTGGTTGTGGCAGATATTTGAGGTTCCTTCATCATCAAGAAAAATGTATGAGCATATTCTTCCATAGTTGAGTTAATTGATTGGTTTTCTGGAAAATAACTTTGGAGTGAAAAGTATTTGATTAGGGTTTCCTTATTGAGTGTGTTGAGTTAATGCTTCAAGGTTTTCTAGAATAAAGAGTTGTTAAAACCTTGTCTTATAAGCATTGTTGTTGAAGCCATTGGTTGTGTGAAGAACTTGATCTAGGGTTTGAAAAGAACATGAGTATCATTGTTATGTGAGATTTTTTTATAAGCATTGTTGTTGAATTAATTTGGTTGAGTAAAGAACTTGAACTAGGATCTGAAAAGAACATGAGTATCATTGTTATGTGAGAGTGGTTGATAAGCATTGTTGGAAATATTTTTAGTGAGTGTTTATATACTTGGACTAGGGTTTGTAAGTAAGGATTGTTTCATTGAGTGATTGGTTGAGTAGAGTTGATTGAGCCTAGTCAAGTGGATGTGTGAAGTGATTGTTCAAGTTATATAAAACAAACTATTCTATATTCTGAATTGATTTGAGAAAGTGATTGAGCATTGAGGTGAATGTGAAGCATATTGAGTCTCTAACAATTCTCTGTATGTTTCTAAAAGAGTGATTGAAAGTGATTGAGCATTGTGATGAGTATAGAGCATATTGAGTCTCTAAAAATTCTCTTTATGTTTCTATGAGATTGGACAAGTTCTAGTGTGGACTTGTTGAGCATATTTGAGGTAAGTCTTTGAGAAGACTTGTGGATATATTTGGGTAAGCTTTTGTGAAATATTACAATACAGATTGAGAGCAGATTTGGATAAGTTCTTGTGAGAACTTATTGGGAAAATTGGACAAGTTCTAGAGAGGACTTGAGGACAGATTGGTGTGAGCTTTTGTGGAAGCTTACAAGGTAGATTTGAGACAAGTCTTTGAGAAGACTTGAGAGCAGAGTTGATTGATTTATTTGTTCAAACCTTGAGTTAAGGTTTGGGGTAGATCCAACAGAATTGATTTGAGATTGAGTCAAGATTTGAGTTAAGGCTTGAGGATAGATATTGAGGACATATTTGTGCTAGACCGAAGGACTATGTTTAGTGCAGATTCGAGAATAGAGTTTGGTGCATATTTGAGGATAGATTTGTACCAGATCAGAGACAAAGATTGAGGATATATTTGTGCTAGATCGAAGGACTGTGTTTAGTGTAAATTTGAGATAGAGCTTTGGAGGTGATAGAGTTGAGGACAAAGATCTCCAGCTAGAGCAAGGAAGACATGTGTCTTCTATGGATAGAGTTCCATTTGCTAAGGGCAGTGGAGGTAAAGGTCTTCTAGAGGATCACTAGCCAGAGCAGAGATTAGGAGATTGGTGTCTCCTATGGATAGAGATCCATGAACTTGATTTAGGGGATTGGTATCTCCTTTGGATAGAGGTCCATAAACATTGTAATAGGGAAAGGATTCCCAAGAGATTGATTGAGAAAATTTTAGTGAAATATTTTCTCCGTGGAGTAGCCCACATTGGGTGAACCACGTAAATTGTGGTGTCTCTATTATGTGTGGTGATTTTTGCATTGCTTTGATTACTGCTATTGATATTGCTATCTATACATTGCATAATATTGATTGGGAAAGAAAAGTAAAAAGTGGTCTTATACTGTTCACCCCCCCTCTTAGTATAATCTTATGTTCTTCAATTGGTATCAGAGCGGGTTCCTTCGAAAGAGTTTAACAACTTGAAGGAAAATATTACAAGAACACAATGGATTCTAAGAATGGATCATCAGATAATACAACACCAGTATTTGATGGAAGTGATTATATATATTGGAGTTTGAGAATGAATATTTATCTAAAGGCACTTGGCAATGAAATTTGGGAATCAGTTGAAAATGGATACATACCACCAGTTGATCCACCTATAGATAAGGAAGGTAAGCTTATACAACATTACAATTCAAAAGCAATGGATGCAATTTTGAGAGGTTTGCATAGAAAGAGTCCATAAAAGTTATGCATTGTCAAGATGCAAAAGGAATGTGGGATAAGTTGCAAAGTATATATGAAGGAGATAAAGGTGTCAAGAAAGCAAAGATACGAAATCTCAAAGGAAAATTTGAAGAATTAAGAATGAATAATGAGGAAGAAATTAGTTCTTATCTACTTTGGGTAGATGAGGTTGTTAATGCTATGCAAGGACTTGGACTTAAAGTGGATGAATCAGATGTTTGTGATAAGATCTTAAGGTCTCTTCCAACAAGGTTTAGTGAAAATATTTCATCTATAGAAGAATCAAAGGATGGTGATTCTTTGACAAGAGATATTATGCTTGGTATTCTTACAACTTTTGATATGAGAACAAAAGAACCTAATCCCCAGAAGGAAGCAACCTTCAAAGCAATTAAGAAGACAAAGGGTAAGAAGTCAGAATCAAGCAATGAGTCATCCAGTTATGAAGAAGCTAATTATGGTAGAAGGAATAAGGATTCAAGAATATCTAGAGATATAAAATCCATTAAATTTTTCAATTGTGGAAAGTATGGTCACTATGCAACTAATTGTCAAGAAGCAAAGAATAACAATGATGAAGAAAAATAGGATCACAAAAATAGGGAATCAGAAAGATACTAGCACCAAAAGAAAAGCAAGGATGGACAAATCAGACAAGAAAATAAGTTCTTTCAAAGGTAAAAGAGGAGATACTATGCAGATAAGGCAAGTAAGTACTCAAGTGAAAGTGATGCTAGTTTTTTAGATAATGATAGAGATGAAGTCCTATTTATGATTGAAGAAAAAGAAGTCCAGAAAAGGGCACCAATAATTCTCAAGTGTTTTAGATGTGGTAAATTTGGACATCTTGAAGATAGTTGTACAAGGAATGGTTATAGTTTTAGTGATGATGAATATGAGGATACACTTGAAGGACCAGATGAAAATATTCTAATGGCTCTAGAGAAAGAAGAAAGTGATCCTATAGAAGACAAGTCAAAAGAAAATAAATATGTGGACAAAGGCAAAAAAATAGAGGAAGAATCAGATAAAGAAGGATATGATCTCAAGGGAGAACTTATTTATGCTCTTGAAATAGTAAAGAAGGTAAGAAAGCAAAACTCTAAATTAGAATCTTAGTTTCAAGAATGTGATGAAGAGAGAAGAATGCTTATAGAGGATCTAGACAAATCAAAGGCTAAGACAAAGAAGTTCAAGGATAAGCTAGAAGCAAAAGTCTTAGAATGTGAAAAGCTAGAACAAGAAGTAGCTTCATTAAGGTTGGAAGTTAAAAACTCCAAATTCAAGCTACAAGGGTTCAAAAATATCTCAAAGAACTTAGATAAGTTCATCAAGACACAAAAGCCTACATCAAGCAAGATAGGTCTTGGATTTGAATAGGAACAAAAGAAATGGGAAGGAAAGTCAACCTCAAGTTCTGAAGGAGAAGACACTTTAGAAGAAGAAACTTTAGAAAAAGACAATGTAAGAGAAAATGAGACATCTTAGGATGAGTTGGACAACATAAAGTTCAACAAGGATAGGAACAATGCACCAAGAAGAAACATATGGAACAACAATCAAAATAGGTCAAGAGAGACTAGGAGACCAATGAGGTCAAGACAAGGAAACTTCAATGGAAGATGTTTTTTATGTCACAGGTTTGGGCACATGGCTTCACAATGCAAGACACATGAAAGACAAGAATATGGGAACAAATAACTTTTCCATGGGTATTGCTACTCATGTAATCAGTTTGGTCACAAGGTAATGAATTGCAGGGTTCAGGACATAAGAGGATATGGCTTCACTAGGAGAAATTCTAAGACATTTGCACCTCCAAGGAATAATAACATTAAGTGTTATAAGTGCAATAATGATGGACACACATCAAAGTGGTGTAGAGCAGAAATTCCAGAATCAAGTATGAACAAGAACAGGAATAGGAATAGGAAAAGAGATATGGATATGAACAAGAACATGAACATGGATATGAACATGAACAAGAACAAGAAAAGGAACAAGAACAATAATATGGACATTGATAGAAACATGGACATGGAAAGGAATAGTCAGAGGAATCAGAAGGATCAGATAAGAAGAAAAGAGGATAAAGGTAAAGACCAGTGCTTTCTAGGAGTAGAAATACTCCCACCCTAGAATTAACCACCTCAAGAGGAGGTGGGGTAGGGGCTAAGCTAAGAGACTCATTCTTAGCCTCGAGCCCCAAAGGTGACCCTTTGCCATTGATGTAAAAGGGGAGATATTTGAGTAAGGGGAGAGATTTGGTATTTGAGTAAAGAAGAGAGATATGAAAAGAGCATTGAGACAGGGGGAGCAATGTCCCCAGGGGAGTAGAACAAAGAAAAGGTTAAGTTTCTGGTAAAAATAATTTGGGTTGCCATCAATGACAAAGGGGGAGATTGTTGGACATTTTGAGTCAATGTTGTCATTGATGTCAAGGAACAAAGTTGTCATTGATGTCAAGGAATAAGCTAACATTGATGTCAAAAGGTCAAGAGGAACAATGCAAAGGTTAAAGGCAAAAGAGCTTCATAATATTTTTAATATTATGTGGAAGCATATGTTAAGAGGGTTTTCATTAAAACCATGGTTGAGCAAAAATAAAAGGTTTTTCATAAAAACCCAAGGAAGCCCAAGGAGGTTTTAATATTTATTTTATAAAATATTTAAATTCAAATTGAAATTAAATTTTATAAATAAATATTATTTTTACAAAGTGGTAAAATCAAAAAGGGCTTTGATAAAGCCAAAAGGATTTAAAACTTAATTTATAAAATTTAAATTCTAAAGAATTTAAATAATTTATAAATTAATTATTCAAATTTTGAAGGTGTCGACATTCAAAATTAAAGGAGGAAATTAGTATATATACTATATGCCTTAGTGGTATTTAAATCATCCTTAGTTCGAAATAATAAAAGGGTGCAATTGTTGTTGTGAGAATTCGTGCGAGGAAGAAGACAAACACCTTGTCTTAAGTGCCAACAAAAGGGTGAATATTATTGTGGGCTAAATCATCATATCTATCCACCGAGGTAGCATGGCCTAGTGGCAAGTGGATGAAGTGCTAAGGCATTTGTGGGAAGAGTGATCTAGGATCGATTCGTGAGGACAGCATTTGGTGTGTGTGTTTTGAAGCGTCGAGGAAGCGACGCATGATTTTTTATTTTGGCACATGCGGAGAATAATATAGAGCATGTTGTGCTCTTGCTCTCCAAATGAGCACCTAGCTCGTGCGACGGTTGGAGCCATGGCTAGGGCACTGGTAGAGGTGGCGTCGTGAGTTCGAGTCCCACTAAGGTAAGGTAATAAAATGTTATAATGTGTTGTGATGCTTAAGGTTTTGACATAAGTTCCTAGGGATTTAAAAGGGTTAGTTATAAAGGTTTTTAATTAATCATTATGTTTGGTTAATTAGAGGAATAAGGAGTTGGCTTTATTTTTAAATAAAGTATTTTTGACGTATTGGTTTATTGAAGATTTATAGTGTTGAGAGAACTTTGTCATTGAGTTATTTTGAAAAGGAGATTGTATTGACATTATTCTTGGTATTGAATATTATTTTAATTGGGAGATTATAAGGTGTATTTGGTTAATCATTTTTGTAAATGTTGATGGATGCTTTCTTTAAGATGGAGTAATAAGGTGTATGTGTGGTTTGATATTTGCATTTTATCTTTGATATAGTTTATCATCTTCTAAATCCTTTGAGCTTGGTAAAGAAGTATTTGTGGTTGTGGTAGATATTTGAGGTTCCTTCATCATCAAGAAAAAGGTATGAGCATATTCTTCCATAGTTGAGTTGATTGATTGGTTTTCTAGAAAATAACTTTGGAGTGAAAATTATTTGATTAGGGTTTCCTTATTGAGTGTGTTGAGTTAATGCTTCAAGGCTTTCTATAATAAAGAGTTGTTAAAACCTTGTCTTATAAGCATTGTTGTTGAAGCCATTGGTTGTGTGAAGAACTTGATCTAGGGTTTGAAAAGAACATGTGTATCATTGTTATGTGAGATTTTTTTATAAGCATTGTTGTTGAATTCATTTGGTTGAGTAAACTAGGGTTTTAAAATAACATGAGTATCATTGTTATGTGAGAGTGGTTGATAAGCATTGTTGGAAATATTTTTAGTGAGTGTTTATATACTTGGACTAGGGTTTTTAAGTAAGGAATGTTTCATTGAGTGATTTCTTGAAGTAGAGTTGATTGAGCCTAGTCAAGTGGATGTGTGAAGTGATTTTTCAAGTTATATAAAACAAAATATTCTATATTCTGAATTGATTTGAGAAAGTGATTGAGCATTGAGGTGAATGTGAAGCATATTGAGTCTCTAACAATTCTTTGTATGTTTCTGAAAGAGTGATTAAAAGTGATTGAGCATTGTGATGAGTATAGAGCATATTGAGTCTCTAACAATTCTCTTTATGTTTCTATGAGATTGGACAAGTTCTAGTGTGGACTTGTTGAGAAGATTTGAGGCAAGTCTTTGAGAAGACTTGTGGATAGATTTGGGTAAGATTTTGTGAAAGCTTACAATACATATTGAGAGTATATTTGGATAAGTTCTTGTGAGAACTTATTGGGCAAATTGGATAAGTTCTATAGAGGACTTGAGGACATATTGGTGTGAGCTTTTGTGGAAGCTTACAAGGTAGATTTGAGACAAGTATTTGAGAAGACTTGAGAGTAGAGTTGATTGATTGATTTGTTCAAACCTTGAGTTAAGGTTTGGGGAAGATCCAACAAAATTTATTTGAGATTGAGTCAAGCTTTGAGTTAAGGCTTGAGGATAGATATTGAGGATATATTTGTGCTAGACCGAAGGACTATGTTTAGTGCATATTCGAGAATATAGTTTGGTGCAGATTTGAGGATAGATTTGTACCAGATCAGAGATAGATATTGAGGATAAATTTGTGCTAGATCGAAGGACTATGTTTAGTGTAGATTTGAGATAGATCTTTGGAGGTGATAGAGTTGAGGACAAAGATATCTAGCCAAAGTAGGGAAGATAGGTGTCTTATGTGGATAGAGTTCCATTTTCTAAGGGTAGTGGAGGTAGAGGTCTTCTAGAGGATCACCATCTAGAGCAGAGATTAGGATATTGGTGTCTCCTATGGATAGAGATCCATGAACTTGATTTAGGGGATTGGTATCTCCTTTGGATAGAGGTCCATAAACATTATAATAGGGAAAGGATTCCCAAGATATTGATTGAGAAAATTTTAGTGAAATATTTTTTCCGTGGAGTAGCCCACATTGGGTGAACCACGTAAATTATGGTGTCTCTATTGTGTGTGGTGATTTGTGCATTGCTTTTATTACTGCTATTGATATTGCTATCTATACATTGCATAATATTGATTGGGAAAGAAAAGTAAAAGTTGGTCTTATACTGTTCACCCCCCTCTCAGTATAAGCTTGTGTTCTTCAATTACCAAGTGGCAATCCAAGGCTACCAAATGGAAGGGACAGTTATAGTGAGTCACCTAGGGTGTCTCACTTAACTAGGGTGATGTGGCTAATGGGTAGGTGTAAGTGGAGTGAGGTGTGAGGGATGTCCCATGTGAAGGTACAAGGATGACATTTGTGTGTGATATGTGGCAAGGGGTGATGGTGATGTGGGTAGGACACATGTCTAGTTTAGGAAGGGTATCCTAGGAAACGTTTCTAGATTTATAAAATTTGAAAAATACTTTTAATGTGTAGGATTTTATATGCCTAAGTTTGGACTTAGGCATATATATTTTATTGTGCTAATTTGGAATGTGCAATGTGAATGGGGTTTTTCAAGTGCCTAGGTTTTGGTGTCTACATAATCAAATGGTGTACAAGAATATATTACAAAGTCATGAACGTAAGAAGGGTACACACACAGGAGAAGATAGGAAGAAAATTCTTGCAACCATGTTACATTGTACAAAGCTTTCATGGAGTTTGAAATAAATGAAATAAGAGTAAAGTAGAATCATTGTTCATCTTCTATGATTGTGGTAATGAAATTATTTATTTTCTTCATTCTTTTTTATTATTGCTATAGGTCCCTTTTATTTTCTGTAAACATGAATTAAAAAGCATAAAATTAGTTTAATGAGCATAAACCTCTAAAATCTAAAGTAAAGTAAAACGAGAAGGAGATTAATATTGACCTTGAGGAGGCAGGGTCCACTCCAAAATATTAGTCCCTAGATATATTCCTCCAAAACACAGTAGATATAGTTAGAGCATAGAATAAGTTTAGAATATAAATTTGTTAAATTGCATATCATAGAACTGTAGAATATATCAGGATAAATAATGCATAATTAAAATTACAAAAGTGGATCCACATCTATTTCATTTCATAATTGCATTCCTTAAACAAAGCACATTTTTGAATTAGTACTTTCATTTATTGTAAACTTTGTTTTATGCAAGAAATTAAGAAGAAGGGATAGAAATCAACAATCAAAATTATGGATATCTATATGGGATAACTATTATTAAAATCTAATATTGATTGAAATTTAAGTGTGAGAGATTTTACTAAACAATGCCCAACTATCTCATTGGCCTATGTCAATTTTTAAATCATAAAATTTTAGGTATAGGTAGATTGAATGAAGGATAGAATATCAAAAAAAAATAATGTTATCCATGACCATCCTATAAACAATCAAGAGACAAATTCTAGTGTTGTTCAGTGCTTGGCATAATTATGATTACTTAGTCAAACACTAAACAATACTACAAATGTCTCCTAAGTGTTTTTTAACAATGAGGGAGATTGATGAATGTAGAAAGAATTTGTGAGCTCAATAGTTGATATTTCTAATAGACCCATACATCAAGAAAACATATTTGATAGAATTACCCTACATTTTTTGGTGCATTAGTGTGTTAGGTATTTTCTAAGAATTTAATAATTCTATCATATATCCTTCTTGGGTATACAGATGAATTATATGAGAAATTTTGGTGTTGAGGAAGAAAGTGTAATATGATGTTTGCCTTGGCTGACCTATAAATAGTAGGAGATGAATTGTAGTCTTATTTAGTGTTGGGTATGGTTTATGGTTATGCATTTACCAAAAATTAAATGTGGTTGGAAACATCTCCCAAGCGTCTACAGAGAAATGAGGGAATATTGTTGATGAGAAGGGAGAGAACTTACTATTGTCCTTCTTAATATAATGTATAGAATTGCTTTATAGTATCATGATCATCACATGGTGTTAGTAAGTTGTGGCAAGGAGTGATAAGATGTTGAGCATGTTTTGGGATGACTAAGTGATGTGTTATGCATTTTTTGTAAAGGATAAGTCTTTGGATAGATTCTCTACCTTATCTAACTAGCTAAAATGCAATGCAATACCCTAACTAGGATCATCATGGGTCTTGGTGAATCTCTTGACTCTATATGCAATAGGCATCTAAGTAGCACAAGCATATGAAAGTAGCCGAGTGAATGGTTTTTAGTTAAATGGTAGGAAGTCAATACAAAAAAGCACATGATCAAGCAAGCAATACAAATCTAAATGTAGTGCATCTTGAGATGCATTATATTCATAGGTTCTTTTAGTTCATGTCCATCAAGGGTGGCCAAGCGATATGTGCTAGATCCATATTTAGAAGTTATGATGAATGGTCCTAACTAGTTGGATTTGATTTATCCTTTGAGTTTATTTTTAATTTATTTTTAGGATTAAATCCCCAATATTGAATGAGTGGGGTTTAGGGTTATGCATAGTGGTGAATATTCAAAAATTGGGTAAATATTATGATTCCCAAAATTAGAAATTGGCGAATATGAAGACCCTTAATATCAGCCCATTCACCTAAAATTTTCAAGATCAATTTATTTTTAGGGTCAATTCGCCACAATATATATCCAAACATAGGCATATTTGTACTCGTTGGAAAGTGCTTTTTGAGCCTGATCTAATGGTGATGTTTGTATGAAGTTATAAGATGATTTAATATGTCAAAATGTGCCCAAAATATGACCTTTTTAGGACTTCAAATGTCTCAAATTTTGGTGTGAAGATGATTGATTTGATTTGCTTAGGATTCACCTTGATTCATCTTGATTTCGATTAGGATTCACCATTTTTTTACAAGTACATTTTGAGTCCAACCCCTTATGCATACTCCTGGTGGGTTCAAATTTTCTTGTTATAGGATCACTTTAGTCTTTGGTAATAGACTCAAGGATGTTATAAGGAATGAATCCTCTTCTTGTTGAGGAGTTCTAACTGGATTAGACAAGCATGGTAATATTCATCACCTATAGTTGTGTCCTTTAGGAAGACTCAAAGATATGTAACTTCAACCTCAAAGGCGAAGATTACCTCAATTCCATAAATCAAAGCATATGATGTTGTGTCAATCAGGATCTGAACACTAGTTTAATAAGCCCATAATGTGGGATATAATTGAATATGACAATCTTATTTATTTTTATATACAATTTTCTTAAGCATATGTATGGGTCTTATTGGAAGCCTCGACTTGGTCATTACCTTGCAGGTAGTATGGTGTAGATCATTTATGTTGAATTTTATACTTAGCACAAAGTTTTACCACATCCTTGTTTTAATAGGACTACCATTATCTAAAATTATGACCAATGGAATACCATAAAAAGACAAAATTTAATTAAGAATAAATTTAGAGACTTGAAGACCTATGTAAGAATATAAAAGCATGGCCTCAACCCATTTGGTAAAGTATTTAATTATTGTAATAGAATTTGTAACCATATGACGAGGTAGGTTTTATCTTTTTACTATTATGTCTTGATCCCATGTAGAAAAGGGCCAATGAGATATCAATGATTACAGTTCTTATGATGAAGCATGGAAAAGATTGTCATTTTTTTGACACTTATCACATTTGCTAACATGATCACAAGTCTTTTTAAATGGAAGGACATTAATGTCCACCTCAAGAGTTTCTTATCCATGGTGTTTCCAATAAAATGTCCACCACATACTCCATTGTGAAATTCTTGTATTGTGTAATTAGCCTCTTCTATAGTGAGGCAACAAAGGAGAATACCATAAAAAGATTGTTTATATAGGACTTCACCTATGATGACAAAAAGACAAGCATGTTGCCTAAGTTTTTTAGGTTCATTTCAATTAAAACCTTCATACATTATGCCATATTTAATAAAGGCATGGATATCCTTATACCAATAATCTTGGTAAACCATTGATTCAGTGGTGAAAATTGCTAGATGCATTTGGCTAGATTTGAGGGTTGTTGGTTGCCTAATTTAGTCAATAATGATGGTGGTTTACTCACCATATAGCTCTAATGGAATGATGAAAACAACAACTACTATCTCATTAGCATGATGATTTCTAGATCTTGGAATGGTGTCAATGGTGACCTTATCAAAGGTGGTTAATATGTGGTCTACAATTTATTTATAAGGTTTTAACTTATCATATTTAGTTTGATAATTCCATTTTATTTGATTAATTAAGTTGAGAATCATCAAAGATAAATAATATTGTAACCTTTAAATCTTGGGTAGCATAGAGCCCAAGTATTAGGACCTCATATTTTGTTGTGTTGTTTGTACACAAAAATTGAAGCTTAAAGGATAAAGGAATTTTGATCTATTAATGGAAAACTAGAAATACCATTTCCCTTGGCCCCTTAATGCTTTTAGCCCCATAAAATTATAGATATCATGTGTTAGATTTTTTTGTGTCTAGGCAATAGATAATTTTTCTAGGAAAATGGGCCTCTATAACTTGATATGCTTCTAATAGGAAAGCCACTAGAAGATCTGCTATGACTTGTGCTTTTAAGGATTTATGGTTAAAAAATTCAAGATAAAATTCATTGATGACCAATATCCATTTGGAATTACAGCCCAAAAGGTGTAGTTTGGACATGAGGTATCTCAAAGGATTGACTCGAGCTATTACAATGGTCTTTTTATTAAGCATATAGTGCCTTAGTTTTTTAGAGTCAAAGACTATTGCGAGACAAAGTTTTTCAAAAGGCATGTAGTGAGTTTCATAGCTTATTAGAGTTCTACTAAGTGAGTAGATTGCTCTTTTTATGTTGACTATCATATTGAGCTAACATGATTCCTAAGGCATGTATGGTTGTAGCGATGTATAATAACAATAGTTTTATAGGATCTGGAAGGACAATAACTAGTGGAGACATAACAAGGGTTGTATAGCTTGTAATTTTCCTTGAAGGCTACATAATTCTCTTAATATTTTGTGGAGGCATGTTTGTGATGGCATAAATCTTAGCTAGATCAACCTCTATTCCTTTATGGGAAATGATAAATCCTAGCAACTTTCTAGACGTGACCCCAACGACACATTTTGAGGGTTTTAGAAAAACCTTATATTGTCTTAGATGACCAAAAAATTGCATTAGGTCTGAAACATGGTCTTCTCATTTTTTTAAATGACCTAAAATATTTATGACATACGCTTCTATTGTGTCATGCATCATGTCATGGAACACTGGTAAGTTGCTCTAGAATTTTTAAAACTGAAAGGTATGACTTGACAATAGAAAGTACCCCAAGGGGTAATGAAAGTTGTTTTAGGTTGATCTTTAGGTGTTATCTTAATCTAATTATATATAAAAATTCATCCATGAGGGATAACATTCCTAAATTAGCAAAAAATCTACAATCATGTCGATATTTGTGAGAGAAAATTTGTCCTTTCAAACATGCTTTGTTAATTTCCCTAATGTCTGTGTAAACATGAACATAGCCTTCCTTTTTGGCAACAAGGGCTATGTTGGATATCCATTCGATATAATAAATGGTTTTATGAATATAACCTCAAGGAGGTTTTAAATTTCCTCTTTTATGAGTAAGGCTACTTTGGGATGCATTTTTCTTAATTTTGTTTCACAATTTTTGCATCTACTCATGTATCTAGGTGATGCACAATGAGCGAAAGATCCAAGTTAGGCATGCCCACACAGACCATGTAAAGACATTGTAAAACTTGGCTAAAATGCGTGTATATGTTTTGTGTTATTTTTTTTTATCAGATAAATGATATTAAAAGGGTGGGTTTTTTGAAAAGGTCCCCAAAACTTATTTACATAAAGGATATTTCAACCATAATTACAAAACCTTAGCAATATCGAAGTGGACTAAGATACTAAAATTGTAGCAGAGTATTACAAATCATTAACCATTTTTTTTTTAATTTTTATCTTCCATTGATATTTAGCCATGTTGATTCGGCAATAGAGAAAAGAAAAAGTCAAAGACCACTCTCCTAATCTTAACCCGACCCCTCTTCTAGGTCATTGTAGCCTTCCTAGATAAATATTCATAAAAACCGTAACATGCTTCCAAAAAGGAGTTCAAACCTCCTTCAAAGATATATGTTTTGTGTTCTTTAGGTGCCAATACCTTTTCTATTTTTAATATTTTTGGGATGTTGATGGTTTATTCAATGAGTATATAGAACTCGTCTTCCAATTGCATGGTATAGGAAGTAAATTGGTCAAGTCCAAAGTTCTTAAATCAAGGTTGGATGATTGTGAAACCTCAAAAATATATGTTGAGATATATGAATCATCTTCTAAAGTAGGTTTATGATCCGAAAGGCTATAGGTCATAATGTTTAACTTGTCATCGTTGGTGATTGACCAGGTTTCATTTGTTGCCTAGGATAACACAATGTTATTTATAAGAAGCGATGTGTTTAGTTATGAGTCCAAGGATTTATTTTCTCTATCAAGTTTTGGATAGGAAACATCTATAGTGTTTATGCTAAATAAATGCATAGGAGAAAAAGAGTTTTCACAATCCTATTCCTTATCCAACTTAAGCTTGTTGGTTGTTGAGACATCTCCATAAGGTTCAAGGAATTCACTTTCACTATCACTATCAAAGGATGTCAAACAAGACTCGAATTTACTACAATGGGGTTTATATTCTAATCATCATCCCTCTATACAAGGTTTAGGTTCTAAAGGTTATTTAACACCCTACTTGAAGTTTTCTAGACTCATCCCATGATATATAAAATTACATACAATTTGTTTGGGTATCTGATACATGTTTGATATATAGCAAGAGGCGTATCATTGTTACCTTTGGTGAGGGTTACTTCCGTAGAGAAAGGTGTAACTACCTATTTGTATTATCTTTCCTCTTTGAGAAGACATTCCCAAGGTTTACGATGATTGTGATAGTTTAGTTGAGTCTAGCATTAACAACTTACTTTGTTGAGTATGAAGGCTGATATCTTGAATTTATTGGGCTTGTTCTTATTTTTTAGATTTTTTGCTAGTACTAGCTTCATGATCATTGTTGAATGAAACCAAGACTAGGGGAGAAGTGCTTAAACATGGGAACAAATGTATGTTTGGATTTTCCTTCTTGATGGATTTACAATAGTGAAGGGTTCAATATTTGTTGAAATAGTGTGAAGTTGACCTTAGTAGTCAAATTTTAAAAATTGGTGATATATAGATGGGATAGCTTGCATGGAGTGTATGCATGGCTTCCATAAGATAAGGTTATAGTTTAGATCACAAGTTAAAACATGTACTAAGGTGTTGACTATACAAGGTCCAACTTTATGGGAAGGACTATTGTTCCCAAAACTCCTCACTCTTTGTTAATGTATGCTTTGATAATGACGTCAACTTTTCTAAGTCTTGTTTATCTAGTCCTATCCTATCAAGGAAATTCCATTATCAATGAGTACTCTTCTAATGAAGTTATTACTAATTTTACAAGTGATGTGGAATGGGAACTCCTCAAGCATAGATGGGTGTGGAATGTCTTCTTTGTAGAAGGTAATAGTTGCATGGTTAACAACAATGGTTCCTATCACATGCATTAAATCAACTAAACTAATTTTGTGAGGTAATACTTGCTCAATAAAGAGTTTGAAAAGAGTTTCTTTATGGGTAAGGTATTTTTTTAATAATTTTATTAAATAAATCTTTACATGTATGTCATATAATTGTTCTTGTAAGTTGAAGGTGCTCTTTAATTTATCTCGAGGTTTCAAAACTAATGTTGGTATTTTTAGGAATGTGATTTTGTTTAGATTGTATATTTAGGGGTGGGTTTGTGGCCAGGTTTGTTGATTGTCCCCTTTGTTGTTGTTGCCTAGTTACTACCTAGATCATACAAATGGTATTGTGTGTAGGTGGTGGGACATTCTTATTTTGAATAGTGTTTGTTGATTGTTAGTTGTGGTTTGATAAAGGATTTTGAAATATGCCTAAGTTTTTATTTGATGATGTAGAGGTTTAGAAGTCACTAAAGGTGACTCATCCCTCATCAATGAGATCTAGAATGAGGTCTCTAATAATTTTTTGGAGTGTTCATTAAAGCGATGATATGTATATTTTTCTATGGAAACAAATCTTGCTTATTTTTTCCTTTCAAGATTTAAAGGTTTTATGGATGGGATCTCAATCATTTTTACTTCTAAGAGTTATTTTAGAATGATGGAAGGAGGTAGATCTAACCTAGTATATTGTCTTCTAGGTTTTTCCTACAAGGGCATACACAGTGCTTCCACTATTATTGCCTTGTCCAAATTCAGTCACTCCATCTCCTATGACATGCTTTTTCTTATATTGACCTTTCTAACTAGAGGATGGTTTATCTTTCTCTTTCTTAAGTTTTAGTTTCCCATTTCCATTCAACAAGGATTCTCCTAGTTGGGATAATTATATTGCATATTCAAAGCAAGGCATCTCATCATTTCTAAAGAATGGGGGATATGTTCATTAAGATTCTTCTTAAAAACACTAAAAATATCCTTTGGAGGAGGCTTGTATTCTAGTTTCACCACTAGTTCCCTCCATATTTTTAAGAAGTGGGATAGGCTTTCAAATTTTTCTTGTTTTAATTGATATAAGTCAATGAGTATAGTGGTCTCTCGTATATCTATAGTGAATTGTTATATGATTTTTTTTCCTAAAACCCTAATTTTTTTAAGATAATGGCAAGGAAACTAGTAATACCATTATAATGCTAATCATGTAATACTTTTTTGAAATAATCTCAATAGTTATAAATCATTGTATGCTATGCTTATGCAATCAAGCATGAAGAGTTTAATATGGTTAATAGGATCATCTGATTCATCATATTTGGGATATTTGGGGACCTTGAAGTGATGAGGAAATGGATAATTAGTGATAAGCAGATCTAACGGTTGATTGCACATGTCATCGAATGCATAAAATTATTTTGAAATCCTTGTAATAATGACACTTGTTGAGTTAATTATTGCACTTTCAATAGGACCTAAAATTTTGGTTGATTTGCTAATGAATGAAAGGGTTTGAAACATTAACTAAAGGAGTTGTTTAATTATTTTGATTAAAGATGACAGTTGGTTGGGAGGAAAAGGGGTTTGAAAATTTATTGAATGGGTTGGTTAAGGGATTTATAAAATCAACCATAGACATTTTTCCAAATCTACTAAGTTTGAATATATCAAGAGGGTTGGGGTTAGATGTAGGAAGCACTAAATTATGAATATCTACTACTCTACAATAAAAACAAATATTATGTAGGAGGGACCATTTGAGACAATGATTTACTAAGAATCATTTTGGTTGTTTAGTTTTTATGGTTGGAGAAACCTCATGACTAGAGGGTGTTCTCAATAGTTCTTCTATAGAAGATATTGAAGTTTTTTGTCCTATAGAGATGAGGGGGTTTAGAATTTCTCCTTCCATGTTGATGGTAAGAAGTTTAGACCCTAAAGTATTATGTCCTATGTGTAAGGACCACTGAGATATTTCTATAGGTTTAGATATTGGAGGAGTTGACCTAGGTTGTTGGTTGTGTTTTTAACTAGATGTCTAACTAGCAAGGTGAGATGTCTTATCTAAGTTTTCTACATTTTCTGTGTTCATAATAATTTGCAAGGTATCTTTATTTTTTCAAGAAAAAGCACAAAGTGTTCTATAGATCCAAAGATCACTTTTCCTTTTTCATTGTGTATGGATGAAATGCTTATATAGGGGGAAATTTTTTCCTACTCCTATTTGTACACAACTATAGTGATATTTCACTACACTAGGTAAATCCCATTAGAAGGGATATTTTTGAGCAAAATTACCACCTAGATCTAAGAAAAATGAGAGGACCTAAAGTTCCTTGAATATATCTAGTAGTTGATGCTAAAAAAATGCTAAAGATGTTGATAAGAAAAGACCTTCAAAGAAAGCTACTAGAAAATTCAAAAATACCTATGCCACATGGTAATTCTAACCAACTAGAATGAATAGGTAAAATATCCTTGCCTTTCTAATCAAAGCTAAGCTTAACCTCATTATTGGTACTTGTCTTGAAGCCTTTTTGGTGATAGATAATAGGACTCTACCTTTAGCAGGGATTTTTCCCCTATATTGGTTGTAAAACCACCCATATTCTAGGTGGGTGGGTTTAAAATTTGATTTACACTCCATAATTGATGAGGCCTTCTATGACTACTCAATAGGGACTATTGCTAAAAAAATAAAAAATAGTGAGGAAGAAAAGGGACCCAAGATATTTAATCAAAGGATCAACAAGATAAGCTCCTATTTTCACAAGAAGGAACTTAGAACTCAATAAATTCTAGAATCACAAACATCCTAGAGCTTTAAAGTCATCAAACCTCTGAAGATTTCCTATACTTACTGGTCCATGTGAAAGACATCCTAGAAGAATGTGGTAAAAGAATAGAAGGAAGTAGGTTGGCCAAAACTAGATAAAGAGGATAGCTAAGGTACATCCATCAAATGAATCAAATTTGAAGCATTAGAAATTAAGCACAGAGTAGAGAAACAACAAAAGGATGTCCAAGAAGTGGCAACATGAACCATGACTAGCATTTAAGCTTGAAGGATTTATCTGGAATTATAATTATATTGGCAATTTGAGTTATTTTATGTTGTCATTGATGTCACATGGATCATTGATGTCACATGGATCACATTGAGTTTTGGTGGCAAAAGCACTTCATAAATAATCATTTATGATATTTTGGAGAGCATGGATATATACAAGTTTTTTTGTGAAAACCAAGGTAGGCAAAATAAAATATTTTATTTAAAAATATGGATGGCATATTTGAAATGGTTTTTTCTTAAAACTCAAGTTAGCTTTTTGTTTCATCGAAAAAGGTGCCCCGATGATGGAGAAATTTAATTTTAAATATTTAGTTTAAATTTTAAATTATTTAAAATTTTAATTTTAATTTTAAAATTAAAAATAAAAGTAATCCGTCAACGTCGTCGAATATGAGGGAGAAAACTATATAAAATGATGCCTAAGGTTTATTAATCCTTAAGCTTGCGCTCATGAATTAATGCGATTGTTGGAAAGTGAAAAGAGCTCGGGCAAAAGAGGGTTAAGTGATGGAAACGAAAAATAAATCGGACGACGTGTGAAACCCTAGTCACCTTGGGTAGTGTGGTGCATTGGAAATTGGCTTTTGGCTAAGGCAAGTGGCAGAACGAACATTAAGGTTTTGAATCCCCTTGGCTGCGTTATAAGGCATTGGAAGAAAGAGCACGTGAAACGTTTTTGGTTTGCATGAGAGGGAGGAATGTTTTGAAGCACGTGGTACCTTTCCCTCCCAAACGAGCCCGTAGCTCATGCGATAGCTTGGCCGCGGTTAAGGATCTAAGCAAGGAGGCATCGAGGGATCGAATCTCATCAAGGACAAAGGCAAGTTAATATTTTTAATATTTTATTTTTCTAAAGTTACCCTAGGAGAAATAAGGGTTGTGATGCACTTTAGGAAAAAGAGAGATTTTTGGTGATTTTCTTTTTGGAAGTATATCATATTATATATCATTGGAAAGATTATTTCGAGGGCTATTTTATTAACTTGCTTAGAGGAAGAAATAAGGTGTGTGTAAAGAGATATTTCTAATTTTTTAAAGGGGTTCAAAAATGAAGATTGCTTTGTTATTTTTCAAAGGGGATTAATTCTTTCATGAGGGGACATGGTGTATTTTATTGAGTAGGAGTAATAAGGTGTTATTAATCAAGATATCTAACCCTCATTGAAAGTTGAAAAAGAAATTTTGTTGAGTGTGGCAGATTTAGTGGACAACTAATAAGGCATCAAAAAGGTATGAGCAATATTCTCCATTGACTTTGTTTATGGTGGTTGATTTTTGAAATATCATTGGAGAGAAAAGGATTGATTGTGGTTTCCTTTTCGAAAGTGGTTGGTTGAATGCTTCAAGGTTTTTTGGTTTGAGAGTTGTTATTAAACATTGTTTTATAAGCATTGTTTTTGAAGCCCATTGCTTGTACAAAGAACTTGAACTTGAGTTAGAGGAGAACATGAGTATCATTGTTATGTGAAATTTGTGGTTGATCATTGTTGGAAACATTTTGAGTTGATTGATTCATGATTGAACTAGGGTTTGTGAGAAAAAGTTATTCCTTGTGGTGATTGGTTGAGTAGAGTTGTTTGAGCCTAGTCAAGTTATTGTGTGAAGTGGTTGTTCAAGTTCCATGAAACAAACTATTCTATATTTTGATTTGAGTTGAGTTTGAGTTGAGAAAGAAATTGAGTTTGTGAATAGAACATATTGAGTCTCTAACAATTCTCTTTATGCTTCTATAATATTGAGCTGAGTTGAGATTGATTTGATTTGAGTTGATTTGAGATTGATTTGAGTTGAGATCATTGTGGATCATTGTTGTCATCCATTGAAGAGTGCATTGCCATTCATTGTTGAGTTCATCATTGAGCCTTGAATTCATAGATTTGTGGATGAGATTTGAATGCTACTTGAACATGATTTATTGAGCCTTTGAGAAGGCTTTTGGGATAGATTTCTAGACAGATTTGAGGTAGCTTTTGTACATGATTTATTGAGCCTTTGACAAGGCTTTTGGGACAGATTTTTGGACAGATTTGAGGTAACTTTTGTACATGATTGATTGAGCCTTTGAGAAGGCTTTTGGGATAGATTTGTGGATAGATTCTAGAGTAGATTTGAGCAAGTTATTTGTGAGCTTGCTGAGAATATTTTGAGCAAGTTCTTGGTGAGCTTGCTAAAGAAAATTTGAGCAAGTTCTTGGTGAGCTTACTGAGAAGATTTGAGCAAGTTCTTGGTGAGCTTGCTGGAGCATATTTGAGCAAGTTCTTTGTGAGCTTGCTGAGCATATTTTGAGCAAGTTCTTGGTGAGATTGCTAAAGTAGATTTGAGCAAGTTCTTGGTGAGCTTGCTGAGTATATTTGAGCAAGTTCTTGGTGAGCTTGCTAGAGTAGATTTGAGCAAGTTCTTGGTGAGCTTGCTAGAGCATATTAGTGGATTGCCTAGCTGAGCAGATCAATGGATTGCCTTGTTGAGTAGATCAGTGGATTGCCTACCTGAGCAGATCAAGATTGCCTAGTTGAGCAGATCAGTGGATTGCCTTGCTGAGCAGATTAGTGGATTGCCTACCTGAGCAGATCAATATTGCCTAGCTGAGCATATCAGTGGATTGCCTAGCTGAGCAGATTAGTGGATTGCCTTGTTGAGCAGATCAGTGGATTACCCACCTAAGAAGATTAGTGGATAGCCTAACTTTGAGTAGATCAAAGTAATCATTTGTATTGGGATAAGGATCCCTATTTCTTTATGAAATATTATAAGGATATTATCTTGTGGACTACCTCACATTGGGGGAACCACGTTAAATCTTATGTCTCAATTGTGTGTGGTGATTTGTGCTCTTGCTTACTATTGCTATCTATGTCATTAATGCACACTACTATATTTGGTTATTGCAATTAAGGACACTAATTGATATTAGTTTGGAAAGAAAGTAAAAAGTGGGCGCTATACTATTCACCCCCTTCTTAGTATAAGCTTGTGTTCTTCAATTGGTATCAGAGCGAGTTCCTTCAAAAAGGCTAACAACTTGAGGGAAAATTCTACAAGAATATAAATGGCTTCATAGAATGGATCATCTACAAGTAAGGCTCCACTATTTGATGGTAACAATTATGCTTTCTAGAGCATGAGAATGAAGAACTACTTGATATCACAAGGATATGAGGTATGTCAGATGGTTGCAAAAGAGTATAAGGTTGAAGGTGATCTCGAGGCAGATAAGACTATCAGAAAATTGGTTGAGATCAATGCAAGAGCAAGGAATTGTATTTTGAGTAGGGTACGTGAGATAAATTTTGTAAAGCTCATGGTATGTAATTAAGCTAATGAAATGTGGACCAAGTTGTGGAATACCTATGAAGGAGATTCCAAGGTAAAGTTGGCAAAACTACAAACTCATAGAAAATGATTTGAGGAATTGAAAATGGAAGACTCTGAAGATATTGCAAAGTTTTTACTTTGATTTGATGAGATTACTAACACCATGAGAGGTCTAGGATTTGATATGAAAGAATAAGATGTTACTCAAAAGGTTTTGAGATCACTTCCCATGAAGTATGATGCAAATGTTTCTGCAATAGAAGAAACAATGGATATCAACAAGCTAACAATGGAAGAACTACAAGGAACTCTCACAGCTTATGAGATGAGGATAAGTAAACATTAGGTTCCAATGAAATAAATTGCATTCAAGGCTTCAAATAAAGGGAAAGTTCCAGAGAAAGATAAATATTTAGATAATGATGAGGAATCTAACTTCATCAAAAGGAAAAAGGACTTAAGAAATTACAGGGATATGAAGAAAGTCAAATGCTACAAGTGTGGTGATTTTGGTCACTATGCAAACAAATGTCCACATGAAGAAAATAGTGATGATGAAAAATATGGTCACAAAAGAAAAGAATATGAAAAGAATAAGCATGACAAAGATGATAGATACAAGCAAAGCAGGTATGAGAAGAAGAAAAGTTTTCGTAAGATAAAGAAAACTTTCTACATTGAAGAAGAAAGTGATAGCTCAGATCACAGTGATAGAGACAAGTCAGATTATGAAAAGGAAGAACATTTATTCCTAGGAATAGAAGGTGAAAGAGAATAGTGCTTTGTGTGTGGTCAAAGAGATCATAGATCAGGATATTGTAATGGCTTCAGTGATAGTGAAGATGAGATGACACATCAAGGAAACAAACATGGTCAAAGAAATCATGAGAGTTTGTTTGCTATAGAATATTATAATGATCTTAGTGATAGTGAATATGAAGAAGGGTTTTTCTATGGGATAAAATAAGTAGAAGAAGAACATTCACTTCAAACAGAAGAAGTTAAACAAGAGAATATTGTAAGAAAGATAGAAGTCTCAGTTGATCTAAAGGAAGACTTCAATGATATCCATGAGCAACTACAAGAGGTTAAGGAGAATCTAAAAGAATTGAGATGTTCCATACTTGAGAATTTTGATCCATCACATGACTCAAAAGGTCAAGATATTTTCACTAAGAAGGAAACATGTATTTTAGAGACAATAAATATGGATGCCAATTTGCTATTTGACACAAATGAAAAGAAATAAGAGAAAGGTTCCAAAGCACCAAAGGTCTCGTATTTCAGGTTTGGGGAATCACACTCAAAAGGAAAGGAAGTCCTAAAATATGAAAGCAAGGAAGCACCTAAGATTTATGAAGAAATTTCTAAAGTTCCTATGGCTCCAAACATCCAGTTTGGATCTTGTTTTGAGATAGGTGAATCAAGTTCAAGAGGAAAGTAAATTCTTGAAAAGGAAAGCAAGGAAGAAATTAAGGAAGAGGATTTAGATACTACAAAGAAGGTTCAAGGATACAATGCACAAGTTAAATATGATCACAAGGATAATGGTCAAGAAAGGTATGAGGAACCAAGGCATGAACAAAGGGCTTTTCAAGGACATTGTTTTTCTTGTAATGGATTTGGATACATGGCTATACACTGCAGGGTCTATGGATCAAAGAAGTTTTATTTTTCTAGAAGGAACTTCAAAGGAAGAAGGTATGGTTTTCAGGGATATTGCTTCTTATGCAACAGGATTGGTCATAGAGCTTCTCAGTGCAAATAAAATGAGCAACATGGTTTTGGTTTTAGAGCTACACAATTTAGAAGTCATGGTCATAATGATTATGAAAACAGAACTTCACAATACAAGGTTTAGGAAAGGAATGGATATGGAAATTATTTCAAGACAAAATTCAGGATATGGGCACCCTCCAAATTCTACAATATCAAGTGTTTTAATTGCAATAACTTTGGATATATTGCAAAATGGTGTAGGACTCAATTCCAAACAAGTTCAAGGCAAGAAGGTCAAACAGATTCAAGACAAGAAGATCAAGTAACTCATCAAGAAAATGATATCAAAAAAATATGAAAGGAAGTTGATAGAGGAAATAAATAATGTAATATGGGAGTAAAAGTACTCCCACCCCAAAATTAATCACCTCAAGAGAGAAGGTGGTGAGGGGGCTAAGCTTAAGAGTCATATCTTTTAGCCCCATAGGTGTCCCTTTTGCCATTGATTTCAAAGGGGGAGAGATTTGAGTAATGGGGAGAGCATTGAATAGGGGGAGCAGCCTCTAAAGAGAGCATTGATTTAAGGGGAGCAACCTCCATAGAGAGTATTGAGTCAGGGGAGCAGCTTTGATTCTCAGAGATGATTTTTATAGTGATTGTGGTGATTTGCATTAGAGGTGTTGCCATCAATGAAAAAGGGGGAGATTGTTGGAAATTTGAGTTATTTTATGTTTTCATTGATGTCACATCAATCATTGATGTCACATGGATCACATTGAGTTTTAGTGGCAAAAGCACTTCATAAATAATCATTTATGATATTTGGAGAGCATGGATATATACAGGTTTTTTTTGTGAAAACCAAGGTAGGCAAAATAAAGGTTTTATTTAAAACCATGGATGGCAAATTTGAAATAGGTTTTTCTTAAAACCCAAGTTGGCTTTTCATTTCATCAAAAAAGGTGCCCCTATTTAATTTTAAATATTTAGTTTAAATTTTAAATTATTTAAATTTATTTATTTTAAAATTAAAAGTAAAAGTAATCTGCTGACGTTGTCGAATATGAGGGATAAAACTATATAAAAGGATGCCTAAGGTTTATTAATCCTTAATCTTGCACTCATGAATTAATGTGAACTTTGAAAAGCAAAAAGAGCTAAAGAATGAACGACGATTTTTGTTTGGTTGTTTATTTGTTGTGGTGGTTTGGTGTGTGGGGTTGTTTTTTTTTTTGTTTGTTTTTTTTTTTTTTTTTAGATGTGAGTTGAGGAGAAGAGTAATTGTTATGTGAGATTTGTGGTTGAGCATTGTTGGAAATTTTTTGAGTTGATTGATTCATGCTTGAACTAGGGTTTGTGAGAAAAAGTTATTCCTTGTGGTGATTGGTTGAGTAGAGTTGTTTGAGCCTAGTCAAGTTATTGTGTGAAGTGGTTGTTCAAGTTCCATGAAATAAACTATTCTATATTCTAATTTGAGTTGAGTTTTAGTTGAGAAAGAAATTGAGTTTGTGAATAGAACATATTGAGTCTCTAACAATTCTCTTTATGCTTCTATAAGATTGAGTTGAGTTGAGATTTATTTGAGTTGAGATTGAGTTGAGAAAGAAATTGAGTTTGTGAATAGAACATATTGAGTCTCTAACAATTCTCTTTATGCTTCTATAAGATTGAGCTGAGTTGAGATTGATTTGATTTGAGTTGAGTTGAGATCATTGTGGATCATTGTTGTCATCCATTGAAGAGTGCATTGCCATTCATTATTGAGTTCATCATTTAGCCTTTCCTTCATAGATTTGTGGATGAGATTTGAATGCTACTTGAACATGATTGATTGAGCCTTTGAGAAGGCTTTTGGGATAGATTTTTGGACAGATTTGAGGCAAATTTTGTACATGATTGATTGAGCCTTTGAGAAGGATTTTGGGACATATTTCTAGATAGATTTGAGGCAGATTTTTTACATGATTGATTGGGCCTTTGAGAAGGATTTTGGGATAGATTTATGGATTTATTCTAGAGTAGATTTGAGCTTGCTGGAGCAGATCAGTGGATTACCTAGCTGAGTAGATTAGTGGATTACCTTGCTGAGTAGATCAGTGGATTACCTACCTGAGTAGATCAAGATTACCTAGTTGAGCAGATCAATGGATTTCCTTGTTGAGTAGATCAATGGATTGCTTACCTGAGCAAATCAGGATTGCCTAGCTGAGAATATCAATGGATTGCCTAGCTGAGTAGATCAGTGGATTGCCTTACTGAGCAGATTAGTGGATTGCCCACCTAAGCAGATCAATGGATAGCCTAGCTTTGAGCAGATCAAAGTAATCATTTGTATTGGGATAAGTATCCCTATTTATTTATGAAATATTATAAGGAGATTATCTTGTGGACTACCCCACATTGGGGGAACCACATTAAATCTTGTGTCTCAATTGTGCATGGTGATTTGTGCTCTTGCTTACTATTGTTATTTATGTCATTAATGCACACTACTATATTTGGTTATTGCAATTAAGGACACTAATTGATATTGGTTTAGAAATAAAATAAAAAGTGGGTGTTATACTGTTCACCCCCCCTCTCACTATAAGCTTGTGTTCTTCAAATTATTTGAAGCATTTAATTTCAAAACCTCAAGCAAACAATTTTGACCCTGATATTACTTGAGATTTACTTACTCCTTCAAGTTGAAGGCTTTCATCTAAACTATCTTAGTGTTAGACCTACAAGGGAGACAACCCAAAAATTTTAGGCAATGACATTAATAGTGTCCCTTGCAATCCCAAACAAGGTAGACAACATGCTAAGTGAGAAATATTCAAGATGGAAAGGTACAAAGCTAAAATTATTGTGTGCTAAATATTTAAAACCAAATGCATGCCAAAGCCCAAAAAGCCCTAAAACATTAGAGGAAGATGAATATAGCAAAGTAGAGTCCCATTAGAGAATCCATTATGAGAGGTGGTGTTACTTCTAATGTCTCCTCTCCTTTGTCCCTCAACTTAGATTATGTGGGGAGTGTTGATGTGTACTTTGATCTTATTAAACCAAGGTCTAGAGTGTGAAAGATTGCTTATGAGAACTACCAATGTAGCCTATGGGCAATTGTATATGTAAGCATATGGTCATTGTTCATATAATCCTATAGGAATAACTTATATAATCCTTCGGTCATCTTCATGTAAGCTTAAGGACAACCTTAATGTATTTACCCTTAGTGATATTAGACAATCCACCTCTATCGATAACATTGATTAAAGGGTGTAATATATTTATTATATTGTAATTTAACCTCCAAATCAAGTTATGTCAACTTGGGTTTAATATCTAATTGGGAATTTGGAATACTATAAATACCCTTAATAACTAAATTATTGTACCAATGTGTGATATGTGTAAAATATTGTGGGGTACCTATGGGCACCCATCTCTTATTCCTTTAATGTTCTCTCTCTCTCTCTCTCTCTCTCTCTCTCTCTCTCTCTCTCTCTCCTATAATGTGTGATATATGAACTTTTTCTTTGTTATTATAGGTTATTTGTGGATCTTATCACATCAAAGTTATCTAGTCACTTTTAAAGATTTTCATTCAATCAAATATTACAATGTTATAGTAAAAAGATCATATGTATTGTTTGTTTGCATTTTCCTTTACTTATTGCATCATTTTTCCTACAACATTGTAACAACCCAAGTCTACTACTCACCTGGTTGCACAGTCTAAAGAACAAACAAACCCAATATAATTTTTTCCACTACGTTAATCATTTAGTACTAACAAGTTCTACTTTGGTTATCAAGTTTTTGCTACAGGTTATATCTTTTGGTTCACCCAATAGTTCTAAATTTATTTTAATACAATGTAGCACAGGTATAACAAACCATATTTGGGTTAGGAACTACTGTAGCCAGCCACCCAAGTGGATGAGATTGATCAAATCCCATAGAGTTGCCATTCTATGGATTCGATTGCCCTCATTTGCATCCATGGATTATGGCATGAGGATCGAACCATGACAAGGGTTATCCTCTAGGGCCTAAAAAACATAGAGGGTGGATGATTTCTTCCTTTTCTCATCTCACCAAACCTTTGACCATTTAGTCGACTTGTTCTAGAACTAGTGTAGATGAGAATAGCGTACTTATGCCCCTGTGACTAACTGGAGATTCCCTTTTCTTTTCTTGGATTCAGTTAGTGCCATGTCAATTCCCTGACCTTGGAATTCATTATACATGCTCAATAGAACCCACAATAGTTCATCCCATACCAAACCTCGTGGCCATTCCAACTAGGTTCACTGAACATGGTTTTTATCATAGTGCTTTTTGAGTATCAACCTGGAAAATATATCCCATACCATCTTCTCTTTCTGACTTGACTGGTCATATTATGAGATCAATTTCATTAGTCATCAACTATCTCGAAGCATGTTGTGTGCATTCCCACACCTCAACATATTGGGTATATACATAGGTTTTTCCTTAAGTTATGTCCTTTCGAGAAAACCTACTAGATTAAATAGATTATTCTAATCTTCCATAAGAAATATTATTTTCTTTTCCAAGTAAGAGTTTTTCTAGTTTTCCTTTGAACACAACTAAAAACATTATGGGTATAATTTAACAATATGCAGTTCAACTCTACACCCAAGGTGCCATCTTAAAGAAACTAAAATATTATATTTCTTTAGTACCCATTCTCTTATTTTTCCAAATCATCTACAAGGATGCCTTAATAAGGTAGACGCAACAAGCCAAGTTCTCTAAGTTAAAGGCTATACAAAACTATTTTTGTTTAAACAAATCCTTTCATGGAATAATGGTGAACTTGTCAACGTTATTTACCTATTTTAAAAGCAAAAGTTACCATTCATTTACTACATTTCCTCAAGGTTTAATTCGGTTACCCAAGCAGTTTATAAAATTATAATTCTTAAATACTTTTAGTCTTCCTTAGAGTAAAATGGTTTCAATAATTTTAATAGTCCTAGGAATCTATTGAAATAGGTTTTAATAAACATACGAGTTTGAGACAGAGTATTCCTCACATAAAGTATGCGGCTTACATTAGTAAACTACATGCATCACCTCATCTTTTTAGAAATAATATTAAGGTTAAATTTAAAGTCACTTCAAAAGCCAACATCTCTAAATCTGAAGTTATTCAATGCTTTCCTTAATTTCATTATGGTAAGCATATTAAACTAATTACGCTATCTTTAAAATAGTATTTCAACATAATTGGAAACCATTATTTAGCCATGCAGTGCTCCAATATTGAATGACTCACATAAAACAAAAGTTTCATAGGCTTCATGCTTCAACAAACTCATACTAAAGTAAAGCAAACAAACTGTATTTATTTATTTAATACAATCCAACGATGCTTGAGAGTGTGGCAATAACACCATTACACAAAATAGCCAGGATGGATGTAGTCCATGCAATACCGTCACCAAAAAACATGGAGAAGTATCTATATCTTATAATGAGATGTTCTAATTCCTCCAATAACATACTGTAGGGGGTTTGTTGTCACATGCTCATATTTAGTTTTATATTTAGGTAAGCAACCTTTCTTCAACCATTTATTCTAGAAATCGGTTTTGTTTTCTATATAAAGCTCTTCGCTTGTGGTCTTTCCTCTGCCATATTATCTTCTTTATACCCTCGCACAACCAACTTCACTTGATAGTTACATCAACATTGCCTTGTTGAGCGTTTGAACATAAACCAACATGAAGGTGTTTCATTGTTTAAGGGATATTGACAGGGATCAAATACGGCTCAATCATGAGTTATGCAACTACTATGCATCCACACGTACTATAATTTCAATATCATTTCAAATAGCTTCAAATATCCATACTCAAGATATGACCCATAAAGTTCCAATAGATTTCTACACAAGTAACCCTCCTGACGGTCTTCATGAAATCAATTCATTTCCAATGAAATAGTCTCATCAATTCAAGGAACTACAATATTTCAAAGGTATATTACCTTTAAAACAACAGAATGCATTTATCAACATGGTAACACCTTATCCAACATACCACAATTCAAACATAATCATAGCAAACTATTTATTTCTATCACTGTAATGGTGTATCTTATTTTCCAATAACACAACACAACAATATGATCATACTCCCACAAGCGAATACACAGTAACAAAATATCATACCCAAAGACATATGCAACAATAAACATCGTTTTCCAAAGATATTTTGCACAATAGTAAAATAATATTTTCAAAATCATTTACATAGTAGTAAAAATATTTTCCATAACCATACACACATCAGTTTACCTAGAACAAATGAATATCACACAATTCATCTTCATAGAAAAACCACACATTTTCTTTCTCGTTATTCTTTTTTATCGATGCAGTTAGGAACATAGCAAATTCACCAACCTAAACTTGTACGTCCTTCACTTCCTTGGTATTTTTGCTCTCTTTGTCTTCACTCTTCGTTGTTCCCTCTTTGGTGTCATTGTTTTTCTCTCATTTTTCCTCGACTTATCGCTCCATACACTCCTCTTTCCACTCCACAATGAATTTGATAGTTTGTTTCAAAAACTCTTCATGCACTGCACCTAGTGACCAAGATTCCTCCTCTCCACTTCACTCACAATCATCACACATTATGTCCATTCAACATTTACCACTTTTGCCAAAGCTCCACATCAACCTTTGAGGAGTGCATTTTTACTTGTGTAATTCAATAATCTTTGTTTTAATATTTATTTACACTTTTATGGTCCACCATTGCCTTTTAACTCAACACACTAATAGCAATGTAACTTACAACATGTAGAATATTTTCTTTTTTATTTAAAACAAAGCAATGTTTATAATATAAGCTTCATCTCATAAAAGACCTTCACCCTCTTTTAAAAGAAGACTTCCAACATCATACGCATACAACAAGAAGGTGGCTCTCAATGTCATTGCCACAAACACAACAAGAAAGTGGCTCTCAATGTCATTGCCACATAAAAGCATTTTTTATTTCAAAATAGCAAGCAACATTCAAACAAACTTAACTCATGCAAAGGTATGATTTTGCAATGCACCTAAATGATATGCAAAGCACGAGTTTCCATGTGCTCGCGAGCCGAATCATCACTTCCCTTTCTTACCTCTTTTTGCTGGCTTATTTCCTTTCTTGGACACCTTGCAACTGTCTTGCACTCACAATATTTGTCAGCAGTACCATGTTTCTTACAATAAAAAGGTAAGTTTAATCTTTATCTACTTTCATTCATTAACCGTGTGAGGAGGGTAGTTACAAATATTGTTTAGAATAATTTAAATTAATTAGTTTTGCTAGGAGCTGGCCCATTAAGCTAAAGACTAGAAATTTACCTAATTCTTCTTATGTTGAACTACAATTTTGCTAACCTATAAATCATATCAAATGATTTTATAGATCAATAATATGTAATTATAATAAAACTAGAAAACATTATATGCTCACAATCTATATTCTAATACTTAAGTTTGTAGAAATTTCATATTAAAATTATATGAGTTAACCCATATGATGGCTCCAAATTTGTCCTAATAACCCTATGTAGAAGTTGATATAAATATAAATACATAAATTTATAACTATATTAAAACTAACCAAATCTATATATTTGAAATTTACACTCCAATCCCTACCATTTCATAATTTTCGGTTACAAATTTTAATGATTTAGCCTCATTTTAAGGTATTCAAAAGCATACTAGTGACCTAAAAATAATAAAGTTATTGCCAAATGTAGAACAACATACTTTTACCTATTGATAGTGTAGATTATTTTAGAAACTTTTATATCATAATGTCCTAGTAGGGATAAATTACATAACATTTTGAACTATTCTTCTCATTGATTTTGTGTAAATAGGAAGTGTTATGAAAAATGAGTCTTATGTGGAATGGGCAAAGGAGGAAGATGAAGAGGAAGAAAATTTGATCGGAAGTATATTTTGGTTTCATGATTGAATTTTTAACAAATACTTGATTCAGTATATAGATAGCATTTTATATTCTGAATTCAAATTTAAACAATGAGATGACCATATATAATCTTGAAATTGACCTTGCTGATAAGTGGCAAGACCAATGAGATTCTTGGGAGAGTTGTTCAATTCTTCCATTAAGAAGATATATATTTTTAGTTACGTAATTAATATTGGTTTGTTGTTTCTAGATTTTATGTTGTAGGATAAGTTGCTATAACTTAATGGATTTGGGAAGATGCCAGGACTATTTTTATATTTATGATCAACATCCCATTTTAATTATACAAAGCCACATAATTCTATTGTATTGTAAATTTGTATTTAAATAAAAAACAACATAATTTTCTTATTCTAAAGAAAAATTCCCTACTAAAATATCCAACTTTATCCTAGGTAGAAAAAAAATAATGAAAAGTTTAACATGTTTTATATTTCAAGTTTACTAGTTAAAATACCAAATAATCTTCAACTCATCATTTTATAACAATGAATGATTTAAAATTTAAGTGGACCTAACAATTAACATTTTGAAATTCTAAATAGGAGGTTCAAGGTTCAAATTAAAAAATAGTAGGTTTATACACCATGCTCAGTATGGATGGATAAAGTAAAACTCCAGTGAACATGATGATTAAGACTTTGGATCTCCAAATAGAAGCTCCAAGATTGAAATCCAAAAAGTAAGGTTGCACACCATACTCAAATATGGGTAGATAACTGTTTAGACAACTCATATGGAACTATTTTACTTTAATTTTACTAAGTCATTTTAATTATAAAGTTTTTTTTTTTAAATCCGATACTACACTCCATATCATTATATATGACCTATGGCCTTATACTCTACTCTACTTTTACTTAAAATATTTAATTCTACATTTCATTGATACTCAAAATCACCCTTAGGACAAGGTTATATGAATAACATCATAAATATTATTTTTTTATTACAATAAAAAAACATAATATCTTAATCATATTTAGTTTTCTTTTTAGTATGATAATTAAAGAATAAAATAAAAACTTTTACTTTTTAATTATTTTAATTTAATGTTAAAAATTTTATATAAAATTATAGAAAAAACAAAAATTAAATTAAATATATATGTTTTGAATTTTATATCAATATAATTGATTTATTAAATAAATAAATTATATAATATAAATTCAAGTTATATTATATCATTATCATATTATTTAATAAAACACATTATATATTATATGATTTGGTAAAATATAAACATTATTTTTTATAAAAAAAAATTCAGTAAATTGATGGAACTCACGTACTCTAGTAAATCTTTTTAAAAATGTAAAAAGATACGAAAATAAAGATTAAAAATATTATAAATAATTATTTATTAAAATATTATAAAAATAATTATATTAATAATTTATTTAAAATATTTTATTTTTAAGTTTTCTGACGTATAAAAGATTATTAAGTAGAAAATGTAACATTAAGCACCATAACTTAACTGCTTTTCTTTTTAAAATTTTAGTATAAATTATTTTCGTGAGTGTGATTTACTTTACTTGTATTATGGGTAATGTGATCGGAGTTCAATCCCTATATAAAAAATATGTTACATTTTATTGAAAGTTTCAAAAAAAAAAAAATTTAATATAATAATATATTTTTAAAAATAAATAATTTATTTAGCAATAACATCACATGTAAGAAAACAAAAGAACTAAGTAAAATAAAATTTTAATATAATAATATTTTTTTAAAAATAAATAATTTATAGAGCAACAGCATCACATAATGTAAGAAAAAAAAAAACAACTACTCCACATGCTACCACTCAATTTGCTGTGCTATTTCCAGTTTTCTCCGTCTTCTTTTAGCCTTTGTTTTAATTCATTTGTCCCGCTAGTCCGCAGAAATATATTTCGCCAATGAATGCGGAGACAAGATTATTAAGCTCTATTGCCATAGATAGATTCCAGAAACTGCAGCGTCACTTTTTTTTTTTTCTTTTTCTAATGAGCAAATTTACTAAGAACATTGAATAGCTTTAGATATCTCTGTTAGAGCAAACTAAAAGTCGTTCATTAGTTACCGTGAAAATGGAGTGGTGTCACATTACTCACGGAAGGAAAGTTCAGCCACCCCGAAAGCAAGAGCAAAGCCATTCATTCTCCAAGGGCACAAACGTTGACAGTGCCTCACTAATTGAAGACTTTGCCTTAAATGAGAGTAACTCAAATTTCTTTTCAATCATTCAATGGTCGTGCGCTATTCAATACTTTGCCTTTCCTTTTATATGAGCGTAGATAGAAGGAACTTTCAGCCATTCAATATCCGTTCCTTTCATAATGCTAACTAATTCAAGACTGTCTTTTTCCATAAAACGAAGTAGGTGAACGCCGTTCCTTTCATAATGCTAACTAATTCAAGACTCTGCCGAAGTAGGTGAAAGGGAGTTTTCAGCCATCCAATGTCCGTGCCGTTCATAATACTGATTCAAGACTTTGCCTTCTCAGTGGCTGAAAGGAACTTTCAGCTATTCAATGTTCGTGCCGTCCATAGTACTATTTAATTCAAAACTTCGCCTTTTCCTTAAGCAAGAGTAACTGAAAGGAACTTTCCGCCATTCAATGTTCGAGCCGTCCGTAGAACTCCTTGAAGGAGTGGAGAGAGTAGCTGAAAGAAACTTTCAGCCATTCACTGTTCTAGCCGTCCGTAGTACTACTTAAAGAAGAGCTGCTGAAAGGAACATTCAGCCATTTAATGCCCGTGGCCGTTCATAGTACTAACTAATTCAAACCTTTGAATCTTGCTTAAAGGAGAGTCTTGATTAATTTAAGACTTTGCCTTTTCTTTAAGCGACGTCGCTGAAAGGAACTTTCAGCTATCTAGTGTTGGTGCCGTACATAGAACTGACTAATTCAAGACTTTTGTCTTTCCCTTAAGTGAAAGTAGCTGAAAGGAACGAAATTCCTTAAATGAGAGTGAAAGAAGGTAGTACCCTCCAGTAAAAATTAATTAATTTCAATTACCCTTAACCCAAGTTATTGATGAGCTCATACTACGGATACCGAATAACTTGGACTATGAAAGAAAGTTTAACCACTTTGGACGACCAAAAGCAGTATTATGATTTTTTAATGTTTGGGTGATCAAATGAATGGAAATGTTAACCACATTATTATGGAGATTTATATAATTATATAAGTTGACTGTGAGAAGCATTTCATCGCTTAAAAAAAAAAAAATGAACTTAAACCTTTTTAATTATTAAAATTAATTATATGGTTATTTTATTATAAACTTTTAAGCTAATAAAATGTTTTTTACTATCTTTAATCAAAGATTTATTTATTTTTAAATAAAAAGAACAAATATTTTTTATTAAAATATTTTAAAAACTTAAAAATTGTTAACAAATAATTTGTGTAACTTTTTTATCCGCCCATGTAGAGGAGTTGGAGAGCAAGTGGGTAGTTAAACCTCTTAGTTGCTGAGAGGCCCAGGTTCATATCTCTCGCCTCACATGTTGTGGATATGTTATGTAATGGTTCCCTCATGGTCACAGTCTGTTTACCCCTTGTGGCCACCACCAAAAAAAAAAAAAAAAAATTGTGTAACTTTTTTAATAAGTTATAAAGAATTAAATTTAATTTTACTTATAGAATATTTTATTTATATAATATTATTAGAGTATCTTTAACAATTATATAAACACATAGCCTTGAGATATGCCATACTTTAATTGATGTCTAAAAGCTTAAAATTTATATTAAAAAAATAAGAGAAATAAAACTTTAAAATGAAAGAACAATTAATTAATTAATTTATTCATTTATTTATTTTGAGAAAAGATAGATTATATTAATTCATTAACTGAAACATTATAATATTTTGGTTTGGTGCTAGTATTGTCCACCAGCTCAAAACAAAATAAGGTGGATCAGGAGTAAAGCATCCATAACTAAATATACATAAGAATAGAAGCTAATGTCAACAAAAAGACTATAGCTATATCTTGGTGCAATACACTAGATATCAAATTTCATCTGTGGGAGAGTCTGTTATATGAAGAAATTATGGGTATGTCTTCCATGATATCTTTTGAAGTCTTCAAAGAAGAAAAATAAGTAATCAAAACTTGAACCTGTTCATCGTTGTTAATTATCTTCTTCTTAGTTTTTTGTTGGACCTTTTGAAGATCTTGAATCATATGAGAAAGTTGATGAAGTCTATATATAACATCTCAAGGTGTGTTGGAAGTTCCATAGGATTGGGAATGAATGTGTCCCACATGTAACAAAATATCAAAGGTCAAGTCTACTAAAAATATATCCCATGGAGGAGCATATCCAGTAAACACCTTTTTGCATCTACACTTCCAAATGTGCTTGAGAAGGATGAATCTACAAACATCTCAGAGTTTGGGACACTGATCCAACTAAGAAAAATCAAGCAGAGAAAGCTTCCAAGATCTAGTGAAAGAGGAAAAAAGAAAAGAGTAGAAGACATCCCAAAACTATTTAGCCATGTCACAAAATTAAAACAAGTGAATAAGAGTTTCTAAAGATTACAAAAAATGCATTGAGGAGGAATGTGTAAAATCGCAGCAAAACTTTTAACTCTTAGAAAGTTTTGATGCAAAATCTAACATCCAAGAAGTTAAGTTTTGGATTCAATAGGAGCTTTCCAAGTTAGAGTAGAAAGAAACTGCCATTGGGTATTGGTAAAATTCACTTACCACTTGATATTAAGCTTAGAGTCTAAAGAAGGGGGACACAAAAGATTTTTGTATATCCAACTAGAAGTAATGGAAGAGATTCTATGGCCATTAAGCCATCTCCAATCATTCCAAATATTATGGGAATTTGTTCCCAACTTCATAAGGACCTCACAAGGGATGGAAGCCACAACTAATTCATAAGACTCTTTGAACCTAGAGGGAAGGAAGCAATAATTGTGGATATGGTTCCAAGTAATATTTGAGCAACTACCCGGATCCCATATATCTTTAATTCTATTAATTTCTTTCTTCAAAAAAGCTATACCATGAATAGCATTGCATAAAGATAAATATTTATCATTATGAAGGATAATTTTATTCCACCAAAGACCCGATGCTCAATGTCTCAAGGAGTCAAACTTCCAAGCCAATAAATGAGAATCTGATTGCCAAGCTTTCGAGTATTGGATAACTAAAATAGATCCTTTAACCGTAAAATAAGGTGCATTAAGGACCTTATCCTCCCAAGGGGTTTCTTTCCATTTACCTTTGTGAGTAGCTAGAGAGATTCTATAATGAAATACGTGTTTCTAGTTTTCATCACCAATAATGGATCTAGCAACCCATTTTGCAACCAAACTTTTGATTTGGGTAAGAGGATCAATGATGCCTAGACCTCCTAAATCCTTAGGTTGAGTACAAAGTTTCCAAGATATGGGTGTCATTCCCACATACCCATCCTATTTACTCCATAAACATTTATGAATGGCCCGAGTTAATTTGTTATAGGCTACCTTGAGGGCCATCCAACAAGGGGAGTAATAAACATGAGAGACTGCCATAATTTTATTCGTAATTTAAATTCTTCCTGCTAAGGAAAGAAACTGAGCTAGTTAAGCATTAATTTTTTTTTAAGTCTTTCCATAACCCAATTCCACATATCCTTAGGAGAGATATTAATCCCAAAGGAAATATCTAAATAACACACAATTATACCATGAGGAATGATCTTCCATTCAATTAAGGAGTTACATACATGAGGAGAGGAAGAGGTATAGAAGACTTCAGTTTTAGAATTCTTAATACGAGAACCAGAGACATCACAAAACAATTGAAAAATCTCTTTAGCCATTTACACCTCTTGTTGGGTATTTTGAAAAAAAATAATGGAATCATCAACAAAATGAGAGTTAAGAGCATGCTTATCCCGAGGAAGCTTAATACCCTGAACGAGGCCATCATAATGAGCCTTATGAAGAAGATAACCAAGAGCATCGGTAGCCAAAATATACAAGGGGGCAACCCTGTCTAATAGACCATTGAAGAGGGAAGAAAGGGGAAAGACCTCCATTAACTTGAACATAAGATCAAGCATCACCAAAGAGCATACCAATTTGATTACAAAATTTTTGATCGAAACCAATCCAAGAAAGCATACTAAGAATAAAATCTCATATGATTCTATCATAAGTTTTGTCAAAATCTAACTTAACCAAGAGGGCATCTTGATTAGAGTCGAGAGCCCATTGCAAATTTTCCTAGGCCATCATAAAATAATCTAAAATATAACAATATTTAAGAAAAGTAGAATTTTCAGGGTAAACAATCGCTTGAGCAACAATTTTAATTTTTAAAGCTATAACTTTAGATATGATATTGTTTAAAATATAGAGTAGGGTAATAGGTCTTCAATTAGATATTTGGTTACAATTCGTACCTTTAGAAATTAGCTTGATAAGCCTTGCATTGATATAAGCTCCAAGGGAACTATTATGGAGAGCTTTCAAGTAAACTTGATGAAGATCATAGGAAAGAATATGCCAAATTTTGGTATAACACTCCACTAGAAGACCATCAAAGCCAAGAGTTTTTTCATTCTTCATAGATAAAAGAGTAGTTTTTAAATCATTCACAAAAAGAGGATATTCAAGTTGATATTGTATAATGGGGTCAACTAGGGTGGGAATATGTTCCTGCACATATTACATTAAGATACAATTAATTTCATCCATTGGCTCCATTGTAAAAAGTTGAGAGAAATGAGCTACAAAGATATTCATGATCTCTTTAGATTCGAAAAGAGAATGACCTGAAGGGTCCTCCAAATTAGTAATCCTTTTCAAAATATTCTTGTGTGAGGCAGTTAAAATTTTATTTAGCTCCATTGTCTCCCTAGAAGATCCAATTGAAATGAGATCTAACATATACCCCTCTAACAAGAACAATTTTAGAATTTTGTTATTTATAAACTTTACTTTATAAAATATTTATTTTAAAAAAGTATTGTTATTTGACATGGTGCACCACATATACAATATATTATATTAAACATGACTTCAACTGCATATAAAATGATTGCCATTGCCTTTTCCTACTATCTCAATTATTCTTCACAATATTTTATTTTATCCTTCTCAATTTCTTATATAAAGAAATAGAATCAGATATTTAAAACATAAGATAAATAAAAACAAAAATAGATTAAATTAAAAAATATAATAATAATCTTGAATATAATTAAACTTTGGTTGTACAATGAATTGAAGGTTATAATCTTGAGGACTATAAATAGCATGTATATGGGTAAAATTATATTTATGTTTTTTTGAAATTTATATTATAAATTTTGCAAATATTTTATCTTATTTGATAGTGGTTAGAATTTTTAGCTAATAAAATTCATAAAAATTATATTTATTATTGTATTTGATTGATTTAAAGAATACATAAATATTTCATTATTATGTATCTTCAATTGAAATGAAATTTCATATATATATATATATATTGAGGAGAATGTTTACAAATTACATCAACAACCACCCTCAAGGAGTTTTGAACACAAGACCACTTAAGAAACAACCACCATCTTAGACACTAGGGCAACTGCCTCTCGGCTAAAAAACTTATTTGATTCCCTTTTGATAGATTAAACAAATATGTTAGTGAAATAATAGTATATTCATTGATATTTTATTATTATTCATGAAATATTTTAGGGCTTATTCACTTGAAGATTATACGTATTCAATTCAATGATATATCACATGTATTTTAGTTTTTTTGTTACATAAAGAGAGTTGGTCACAACCACACTATTTTTAGTAACTAAAAAGCGCATGGTTAAAACCATAGGGGCTACTCCCACCAAACCTACTCCACCTCATTATTGTTGATCCAACATGAAGGGGACCATTAGTTGCTTGAGATTCATACCATCATCATTGGTCTGACATGCACTCAAAGGATTTAGATCAGACTACTACCTTTACAAATAGGCTACCCCCAAGGTTTGAACCTAGGTGTCTTCTTGGTAAGTGCCTAGTCAGACAAGCACTTACCAATCCACCTAGCCCTCAAGGGCTATAAGGGTTTATGGTAAACCAATGTGATTTGAACCAAAGTTGCATGGATCCACACCATATGGATCATATTCCTCAACTAGCCACCTCACACCAACTTGACTACACATTCACCCTTTAAAAAACATTTAGGATAAACACATTATTTTTAGAGGGGCTTGGACCCCTATGAATAGGATGGGTGTAGGAGGAATGGAGCCCTATCGACCCTACCAACACATAGGGCATTCCTAGCTGCACCACATATTTGTAGGATGGAGGCAAGGGGAATGGAACTTGGGTTAGACTCTACCAACACCCAGGACATTTACCACTACACCACAGTAAGCATATTATAAATTAATATTAGGTTTTCTTTTCTTGGACAATATTAGTAAGTAATGTGAGGTATTATATTTCAATTTAATATGGAATGAGTTTCCATGTTTTTGCATCATGAATTTATGTAAATTAATTTATGGAATGAAGGATGTTATATTTCATAGTACTTTGTTATAATTAATAGAAGAAAAATCAAAGTAAAATCATATAGAAAAATATTACAGAGCAAAAAAGATGAGTTTCCATATTTTTGCATCATGAATTCGTGTAAATTAATTTATGGAATGAAGGATGTTGGATTTCACAACACTTTGTTATAATGAATAGAATAAATACACCAAATCAAAGCAAAATCATATAGAAAAATACTACAAAGCAAAATAAAATATTGATAAAACATAAGAGATGAAATATGCCCTTAAACATAACAAAAGTAATCTAGATAAGATCATACCAATATAATGGATTATGTGGATATGGGGTATAAATACCTCAAACTTAGTAATTAATTATAAGTTACTTAGCCCTTGTCTATATAACACTAGACTTAAATAATTTAGTAAGGTTACTCGTGAAAAGGAAAAACCATGACCCAATAGGCTAAAAATATAAATTTATACTAAACATTATATGAGGATTACATGTCAGCTTACATAATGTCATCCTTGGTCAATAAAATTGAATTATACACTTCTCAACCCTCATAATTTGAACTAAAGAGCAAAGAAGATAATATATTAATGGTAGTAACATTACTTCCTAATGGAATCTCTAGTGGGATGGTTCATCCTATATTAATCTTAGCTCATCATCTAGAATAATACCTCCTACCTTCCTAACATTTACCTCAATATTTTATAATCCTACTAAGCAATTCTTAGTAGAATAGCCTATACTTTTTATAGTATCTACAAGTGGTTTCTAGCTTCTTTTAAGACTTCAAATTGATCTTAAAATCTCGAGTCTTAGTCTTTGTAAATTTTATTTTTTTGCATGAGCATACACTTGAGAACAAACACCATAATTTTATATAGTCACTTAGAAGTAAATGAGAAGAGAAAACAAAGCATCAAGGGTTAATGCTATGTTCTTATTCATATACATAGGAACAACATGAATCATGCGTCCAATCATTTGAAAGGAAGAAGAAAGATTAGCAAGGACTATTTTAACACATTCTGCATTATCCTTCTCATTACCTCTCATAGATGTAATATATACCCTTAAAATATTTAAAAATAAAAGATAGTCCTCAACATTACCGAAATCCATCATCATAAGATAAAAGAGCTCTAGTTCTAATCAATTGATCTTTATGGAATTACGTTTTTTAAACAAATCGTTTAGCTTGATCCATGTCTTGGTGGGATCACTTTAATATTTAATGTAGAAAAGAACATTGGGTTTAACCACTATTTGAAATTGACTCAAGGTCTTCTTATTCTATGCATGATATTTCATCAAGAACCTTCATTATTTTATCCTTAAATATGTATAGGAGATTATTACTTATGAATAAATTATCATTTAGTTTGACCAAGTAATATGATTTCATCCATTCGAGTGAGTAACATAAGCCATAAGACCTATCTTGTATAAATTACCTATATAATTATTCTTTGAATTAATGTTGTAAAAAATGAAGAGCTTGAAAAACTACATGATCTAAATAAGGCCTTAAAACCTTATCATATAAAAAAGTTATGGACTTTGGAAGTTTTTTGTTATTAATCCTCCAAGAAAAATACAATTAAATTTCTCAAAACTTCGAAATGATGTAGCAAACCAAACCATGTCACTTGTTGTACTAGGATAGGATGCAACCTACCACACTCTAACCACATGTTTACCATTATACACGATACATGAATTAGGGTGTACCACGTACAATTATTTTATTAGAAGACCATCTACACACCAAAGGGGTGCATGCCCATAGGTACACCCATGATATCACATCACAAATTCATTTAATAGATTAGTTATTGGAGGTATTTATTGTGATACCAAATCCTCAATTAAATGCTAACTCAAGTCCATATAATATGACTTGAAGGTTAAATTATAATATAATAAATGTATTAAGCCCTTTAATCAAGGTAAACCATTGTGTTTTAACCAATATGATTAAAGGTGAATACATAAAAACTACTCGTAGGCTTACATAGAAGAATATCCATAGGCATACAAATAAATATACCTATATGATTACATATAGAATACTTGTAGGCTTACATAGTAGTTTATTGTAGGATACATCAAGAGTACCTATAGGCACTTCATCACTATTAGCCTTGGACTAATAATAGTAGATTATAGAGATTCAAACATTCTCTAATAATTCTAATTGAGGGCCAAGGAGAGATGATATTAGAGATGGTACATCTCCCCCCATAATGAATTCTTGAATGGGATAACAGATCCTGCTATCTTCTCTTGCCAAAGGTACATAAAGTGGATAATCCTCTCTATGAACATGAATCTATAAATCCACCTCTTGGAAGAAGATGCTGAGATTACCATGAGAAGACCAATATAGTAACTATAATTTGTCCTCTTATCTTGAGAGAAAGCAATTGCATCATGAAGCAATAGACAAGTCTCTAAATAATAAACCATAATGGCTAGGAAAAGATCTAGAGGAACAAGGTATACCTTGAATTGACCATCTAAAACCTACTCCTCTTATGGCCAAAATATTACCAACTTCCATACTAACAAGTGTTAGAATTCACAATATTTTCTAAAAATAAACAAACGTAATCCATTCATTCAATTATTATACAATAATAAAAAATAAGGAAGAAAAATAGAGATATATAATGGGCACCTTTAGGCACCATAAATAATCACTATATCCATATATAAAATTACACAACACTTATATGATTAAATAATAAGTACAATGGGGGTATTTATATCTATAACATAACAAGATTTACATATCCAACTTCAATCTAAGTCGGCATAACAAGAATAGGGTATCTTGTTATGTCAACTTAGATTGAAGTATGTTATTACTAACCTAAAAATAGTATGTTATTTAGAACAACGTAGTGTCCCTTTGTAAAGTCATTAATATTGTCACCTCTAAGATGGAAGAAAATGCAAAGTGGATCGGTGGAGGGATTTGAACCTAGATCATCTTATCCACAATATTTTCAACTATCTTGGCATAGCCAACTAGTTGGAGTGCCTTATCATAAAATTGATGTTGCACTTGTGGACCAAAAGGCATCAGTCTATTTCAAGACCAAGTAAAAGGGCAACAATTGAATTTGAACATTGTCTTGTCTGTATCCAATGGCATATCACTTATTTGTATAACTAGTTTATTGCCATCTAAGGTTGTGACCAAAAGAAAAAAGAAAAAAAAATACCATCTTCACCATGAATTTAAATGACAAAAACACATAAATTCAAATAACAAATAAGAAATAAAGCACTTGCAACTCCTCTCCTCAAACCATTATGGAATCCTTAGTGAATATGCTCAAGAGTAAATCTTCTCCTTGAAGAAAGGTACCCCACCCTAGTAATGCAGTGCTAAAGAGCATGCATGGGAAAGGGGAAGGTTTCAAATTTAAAATGTTTTTGTCATTTATCTCTTCTATAATGTTGTCATAGAACTCAAAAAAGCAAACTAGAAAACATGGATTTGAAATTTGTAGGTATACTTCAATTATAACAAATTAAAAGGTGGAGAATGCACAAATTCTCTAATAAAGTAGAAGAAAAATTTGGTGATTCTTGAAGTTAAAAATTCTCTTTACTTCTTAGGCCAAAAATGCTTACAAACTTGAGATGAGGATCATCCTTGATTTTAAAAGAAAATAAATGAATATGAATAATACTTCCACATGACCAAGTGAGGTAGCTATATATCTAATCTAATACCATGTTAGAATTAAAAATATTTTCTAGAAATAAAGAAAAGCAATCTATCCACTCAAATTTTATATAGAAATTGAAAAGGACAAAAAAGAGAAATCTGGTGGGCACCCATAGGCACCATAAATAATAACTATTAAAATTACACAACACTCCAATTATTAAATGAATGGGAGGGGGTGTTTACAACCAATATAAAAACCCCAATTACATAATAAAGTTTAACATATTAGACATAGGAAAGAGGCACACTATGAGAAAAGTGTGCAAAAAGATAAACACAAGAAATTGAACTCTTAATCTCTTGGAAACAATACAATTGACCAAATACTACACTGATGAGATTAGTTGGAGATGTGTTTGGTTCTTCTTGAATACATCAAACCTTGAGTGTTTTACTAGAACAAATGAGAGAAAATGAGTTTTGAACTCATGGCCTTCTTGCTAAAGAAGGATTGAAGGAAGCAAATAGTGGATAGAGATGAGACACAAGCTGGGGGAGGAAGGATATTGAGAGGACGCAGATCTCGAGGGTGAGGAAGGGCATCGGTATTTGCTGATAGAGGATTGTGAGGGGATGATGGCGTAGGCAATGATTTTTTCCTTAATGGGGAGGGCGACGTGAGTTTGCTTCAACTTCAATGTGAAGGAAAGTCTAAGGAGATGGGCAATGTGCTTCAAAGGTTATCGCGTGACCGTTCCTCTGAAGACCTTACGCGGATGGAGAAAGATAACATGGTGGTTACGAGGTTCAAAAACCCTCTTTTTTTAGATAGTTCCTTTGATAGGAAGAATGTAGATGTAGTTGCAGGTAAAGTTAATGCTTCAAAGCAGAAGATTTCACTTGTTATTAAGGACAAGGGAGAATTGAATTAAAAATTGTCACCATTGCAGTGGGGAGACTCCACAATGAATGAGGGTTTGCAGGAAGTGCAAACCGTGATTGCCATAACTAACGCAACTCCTAGAGTCGGGAATACTTCACCAGGGAAGAATTGCCTTTAGACATCCCCAACAAAACCCTTGATTAATAATGAATCGATTGAGGTTCTGCATGGAGCTATTGAGTCTAAAACCTTTGTGGCTACCTTAAAGAAGGACACAAGATGTAATTTATTGATGAAGGGTATGGATTCTGAAGTTTATAACTTGGGTGGGTATAATATTTCATTTGTTGGAGATCTGGACAAAGACCTGGCTTTAAAATTGGATCGCATTGATTTAATTTTAGCTGATGTAGAGGATGAGTTCACATTTTGTGCTACGGATTTTGAAGAATACAAGAACACAAGAAGGGAATTGGAAGCTAAAGGGATTATTTTATTTTTCTTGCGTAAAGTTCCATCAGAGGTGGACTTCCAGAATTGGATCCGATTGAACTACGAGTCCAAGGGGTTGCATGTCAAATATTTTTGGGGCTTGAGAGGGAGATATGTGTCATTTTTGTTTGAACAAACAGATATCACGAGATATGTGCTGCAATTTGGGACTTGAAACATTGTTGGCTCCATTGCCTTTGTGCAAACCTGGCATCCAAATTTTGATTCGAGGTATGGTTCTCAGGCTCATTACCCCCTGTGGATCGAATTTATCACCATGAAGTTGGAACTCAGGTGCATATTAATTTCTATAGCATAGCGCTTTGGGAAGTTTTGCTTGATACGATAGGGAATAAATCTCTTATATTTAGTCCATGAGTGTGTGTGGATGTGGATTTGAGCAGGAAACTCCCTCAACATCTTAATATTATCACACCCAAGGGTTCGATGCAACAAGAGGTAAGGTATCTAAATCTCCCTGATGCTTATTTTAGTTGTCATTCTTTAGATCATATGGTAAGGGATTTCCCTTTTAAAAAAGTTCAAAAAGCTAAGGAGATCAGAAATACAATAAGAAAGAAGAGGAAGAGACATTTTTAGAGCAAGAGGGTAAATAGGACATGGAGGTTGATGAAGGATCTCAAGCATGAGATCAACCTGCCAATTCTTCCATTATGTAGCAGGAATGGAAGGTGGTTCAAAAGAGAAGGGATGGTTGTGACTCCCCTTCTAAGCCTAGTAAAACCCAAAAAGGTTTAGTTTCAGGGGATGATGTAAATCCCACTTCAAAAAATTGCTCGTCAATGTTTGATATTGAAGATGAAGGTAAGAAGGTTGTTGATGTTGATCAGGGAGGCTCTTCATAGGTTTCTCCTTTGCAGGGAAGGAATGGACGCATTGATATTGATGGGAATTAGTTTCAGGTCCTTGGTTCGTTAAGTTCTTAATGAAGTTTAACATTACATCTTGGAATATGAGAGGGATGACTATCCCCACTCATAAAAGGATGGTCAGTAGTTTTTTGAAGTCTATTTTTGCTGATGTTGTATGTCTTCAAGAAATTAAAGTTGATGGTTTTGAGTTGCACAGTTTCTTGAATAGTTCTTGGAAGGGTACTTGATGGAGCTCATCTCACCGTAAGGGGTTTGGAGGAGTTGTTCTTGTGGTTAGATAGTGGCTTGCTTCACTTATACTTAATAGGGGTGAAGATCCGAAAGGTCGTATTGTTTGGGCTACTTTTATTGTAGTTGGGCAGGTGATTGGTGTGTGTTCTGTTTATGGGTCTAATCTTACTTGCGATAGGATCCGCTTGTGGGATTGGATGCAATATAATGTTCCAGATGCATGTTGGTTCCTTGGTAGGGATTTTAACATGGTGGAATGGGACAAAGATAGAGAAGGTGGTTTGGGTAGTTGTCTTACTAGAGTTGAAAAAGAGTCTTGGAAAAAAATAAAAGTGGCTCTACAAGTTTTTGATGTTAATTTCAAACAAAAACATTATGACTCTGGTGGGTGGTTTACTTGGTCTGATAGGAGGGCTGGCATGGATAGAGTGTTTGTGAGGATTGACAAGTTCTACGCTGATCCTCTTTTCACTTGTGAAGGTAGAGGGGAGAGATTTGTGGATGTGGATCTTGGAGTCACGGGTTTTGATCATGCGCCCATCCATACTTGTGTGCATATTTGGACCATCCTTGTAGAAAAAAAGAATTTGTCGTATAAATTGAATATCTCACACCTAGATTTCGCTGACTTTAGGGAGTTGATTAGGTTTGTTTGAAATTTGGAGTCGAGACATTCTGGGCAAGGGTGGATTTCTTGGTGGGATGATGTTGTTTGAAGGGTGGTTAAGTTTTTAAGAGGATGGGGAATATTGTTGGCTAAAGGGCGATGAAGGAATATGAAGTCTCTTCGATAGAATTTGGAAGTGGATAGAAAGAAGCTTGAGATTGACCCCTTCAACTCTTCTCTTCAAGATAAGGTTGCTCTCCAGGAAGGATAAATCAAAAAATTAAAAGATCACATTGGCAAGGGGCTCAGATTAGGAGCAGGCTTCACTGGCTGAAAGAAGGGGATGCGCCTACGCAATTTTTCTTTAATTAAAATGTTACAAAAAATATTCTAACTCTGCAAAAAGAGGATTCCACTCATACTGAGGATGAGACTAAAATAAGGAATTTGTTTGAAAATCATTTTAAGTAGATTTTTGTTGTCTATGACAACTCTTTGCCGGTCCAACAGGCTAGAGATCTATTCAAAGAATATGTGCCCAAAAAGATCATCAGTTTTGAAAATGACAAGATGACAACTAATTTTTCTAAGGAAGAGCTCTTTTATGCTTTATCGAGGATGAAGAATGGTAAGTCTCCTAGGCCTGATGGTCTCCCAACTAAATTTTATAAGTATATGTGGGACTGTATTGGAGATTATTATGTAAGAATGGTTAAGGAAGTGTTTGATGGAGCTGGATTTTCTCCTTGGATGAATCAAGGGGTGATCAAGTTAATTCCTAAAGGGAGTAATAAAGATAAAATTGGCTAAAGCTTTAGCCCTTCGGTTATGAGAAATTGCTGCTAGAATTGTTCGAGAGGAACATACTGGGTTTGTTAAAGGTATATTCATTCTATATATGGTGCTTTCAGTTTGGGAAGCTATGGAATGGGTAGAGGAGTCGAATCAATAGACTTTGTTCTTAAAAATTGATTTTGATAAAGCTTATGATAGAATGTATTGGACCTTTATTTTTAATATGTTGCAATGACTTGGATTTAATAGGACAACAGTTCATAAAATACAAATGCTTTTCTCTTCAGCCTTGGATAGAGTGGTGGTTAATGGTAAAATGTCAGAATACATTCAGTTATTCAGATCTATCAGACAGGGCTACCCATTGGCTTCTCTTCTTTTTGTTCTTTCCACTGATGGTTTGGGTTATATGCTAAAACAAAGGAGGTTGGTCGATCAAATTAGAGGAATTGCTATTCTTGATGGTCATATTATGAATAGCCACTTTGCAAATGACTCATTATTTACTATTCATATAGACAAGGACTCGATTGTTGGCCTATAGGATTGTCTTAGTCAGTTTTATCTTGCTTTTGGTGTTGTGGTTAGTGAGACTAAATCTAACTATTGTTTGGTAGGAGTTGAGTCTTTGTTTGAAGGACAGGTTGGTAGAAAGTTGGGGATGGAGATATTGTTAGATATTTGGGCATCCCATTTAGTAGAATGGTTTCCTTTAAATATATGTAGGATTAGTGTATGAGCAAATTTGAGAAAAAAAATTCAAATTTGGAAAAGTAAGATGATCTCCTTTGCAGGGAAACTTACTATGGTAAGTATGATTCTTCAAACGTGTCACATGTAGTATTCCTCCTGTTGGATTCCAAACCCTACTCAATATAGAAGACTAGAGACCTGTATGAGGAATTTTTTATGGGCAAATATGGATGGTTCCAGGCGGGTTCCCCTAATTGCATGGAAGTATTATATTATTCCTAAGAAGGAGGGTGGCCTTGGGTTGCTCAACATCCAGGTTCAAGGTAATATTCTTGCTTCTAAGCGGGTAAATAGTTGTTTGGAGGGTGATTTTGGCTGGCAAAGGTTGTTGCATCACCGAATTAAGAACTGTGTGAATATTGACAGAGTCAAGGGAAATTTTAGTTTTGAATATATTGTTGGTCACCCCAGCAAATTTAAAATTATAGGTTGCATCCTAATTAAAAGAATATGGGAGGCTTGGAAATATGTAGTTGGATTGGTTAAATGGACTTTCTGGATGATAGACGGGGTTGGAATCTTTTCTCCAAAGCAATCTACCTTTGGAAATAAAATGGGACGTATGCAACTGATATGCCTACCTTGCAGTGCAAGAGACTTGGTAAGAAGAGAATTTTCAAGTGGGTGGATCTTTGGGATGGAAACATTGGTAATTGGAATCGGTGGCAACAGTTGGTTGTTAAATTTAAACTGACACCCTTCGATAGGTATGCAGTGTAGCAAATGCAAAGTCTTCTTCCAACGGAGCAACTGTACAAGCTTTCCAATGGTCTTGTAGGTCCTATCTGGAAGGATTGGATGTGGAAATATGGAAAACAAATTTGGTGTTTTAAAGCCTCTAATATTTATTATTTGATGGTTCCTGGAATCTTGTTTGGTGACATTATGAACATCATATGGGGTTTGAGTTGTTCTTGCAAAAAATGGAAGAAGCATCTCGTTAGGATGTGGACGTTTCGGGTTTATATGCAGTAGAAGGTATTTTCCTGGTTAGTTATTATGCAGGGTATTCATAGTAAGGATCGTATAGCCAAATGGATTCTTGCGTCGGATGCTTGTTCCAGTTGTATAAAAAGTGAAACAATTAAGCATATTTTTTGGGAAAAATTGAGAACAAGAAAGGTATGGAGAAATGCAGTCTAGTTGTATGACAATGTTGTTCAGGGGTAGCTAAGGTGGAAGGCAGTGTTGTTTGGAGACTTCATTGACTGTGTCAGCCACAAAAGGATATTTTGGCACATTATCAGACTCTCTCTTTTGTTCAATATTTGGAAAGATAGATGTAGTCTGATTTTTAAAAATGAGGAGGTGTCGGTTTTTGTTACTGTTAGCAAAGCTGCTGGGCTTGTTTCTAATCAAATTAAGGTATTTAGGTCTGATATTATTTAGGACTATATTCAAATTGATAAAAGTGTTAGATCTGATTGTTTGTTGCTCATTCGCAAACTACTCTAATATTTCTATGATGTTCTATTCTTTGATTATTATTTAATATGAAGTATTTTTTCAATGGAAAAAAAATAAGGATTTAAAAAGATTTATACTAGTTAAGGTAGTAAAAGATGATGTTGAGTCCATTATGCATGATCAATATAAAAATACTTAAGTGATAGAACTAGAATAAGGAAATATCAACCAAGTTCAACCTTACTACTTGTGCAAATTTGAACCATAGATCTATTGGATGAAATATAGTCTAGAAACTGCCACACCAATAGGCTTGTTGGAGTGAATATCACACCAAAATAAAAATAATATCAATTGAGTCTATTTGAAATAAAATTCCCTAAAAATATAATAAGTTCTTGAACTCATATCACCAATTTATAAAGCTTGAAAAACTATGTAATCTAAAAAAGAGCTCAAAATAGTTTTTATGCAAAAGATTGGGAATATTAGAATTGAAAATAAAATATAATTAGCCTTTAGATCTTAGAAAACTATGGAAAAACCAAAGACTAGCACATACTTTATTAGAATACCTAATACATTAACAAATCCTTCTTAATAGGCCACCAATTATTCTATCCTGACAAATAGGAAATTGACATATGGTACAAAAAATAGGTTGACCTGATATCTATCTATTTATCTATAACCTATAGCCACATCAATGTCACATCAATAATTACCTCATATCATAGGGTAATAATGTTAAAAGTGTAATCTAACTCATGACCAAGGTCGGTATTGTATAATACAATCTTCTATAGAACTACAACCAATCATTACACAATTGTATTTAATTTATTATATTAGTTTATTATGTAAGTTCTATTATACATAATTAACCTTGTTATATTAAAGTGCTTGAAAAAAATTTGAACAACAACGTAAGAGGATTTTCGTAGAAAAAATTTGAGCAACAACATCAAAGGGTTTTTGTGGAAAACATCTGAGCAATGACGTAATAGGATTTTGTGGAAAAAATAGAGTAGTGACATAAGAGAATTTTTTGGAAAAAACTGAGTAGAGACATAAGAGAATTTTTTGGAAAAAACTAAGCAGCTATGTAAGAGGATTTTCATGGAAAAAATTTGAGTAGCAACATTAGAGGGTTTTTGTGAAAAACATTTGAGTAGCACCATGTTGTGGCTGATCCACAACACACCCCAAAATTGGGGACCCACCTTTTTTGCATGCTTTCAAAGAAGACCGCAGTGGCCCAGATGCTAAAAAATCAAAGGAAGAGCAAAATACAGCATAAGAAAAAAGTGTCACGATATCGCGACGTGTTGCTCTGTCGCGGCTAAGAAAAAGAAAAATGTCGCGATATCGCGACGTGTTGCTCTGTCGCGGCTAAGAAAAAGAAAGTGTCACGATATCGTGACGTGTTGCTCTGTCGCGGCTAAGAAAAGGAAAGTGTCACGATATCGCGACGTGTTGCTCTGTCGCTACTAAGAAAAAGAAAGTGTCGCGATATCGCGACAGGTCGCGTTTTCGCGGCTCAGACAAGCGAAGTACAATGGAATGAAAAAGTGTCACGATTTTGCGACATGTCACGTTTTCGCGGTTCATAGAGGAGAGAGAAAGCAAACTAGAGAGAAAATGTCGCGATATCACGACATGTCATGAAATCGCGGTCAAAGACAGTAAGGGAACAGTCAACGCAAAAGTGTCACGATATCGTGACATGTCACGTTTTCACGGCTCAGATCACGAGGTGAGAGCAGAATTGAAAATTGTCGCGATATCGCGACATGTCATGAAATCGCGGTGCAAGACAAAGAACCAAGTTGAAGACTCAAAATTGTCGCGATATCGCGACATGTCATGTTTTCATGATGTCTGGCAGGTAAAAAAGCTAAGTGCAGAAATTGTCGCGATATCGCGACATGTCATGTTTTCGTGATCTGAAGACGAGATGAAGGGAAAACAGAAAAAATGTCACGATATCGTGACATGTCGGAGTTTCGTGACTTGGAGCAACCAAAGTGAACATAGAGGAAAAGTGTCGCGATATCGTGACATGTTGGATTTTCGTGACCAAAGGTAGGAAGATAGAGCTAAAGAGAAAAGTGTCACGATTTCGTGACAGAAAGCAGTGAGATGGTACGAAATGAAAAAGTGTCACGATTTCACGACAAAAAGCAACGAGATGGTACAGAATGAAAAAGTGTCACGATTTCATGACAGAAAGCAACAAGATGGTACGAAAGAGAAAAGCGTCACGATTTCATGACAGAAAGCAGCAAGATGGTATGGAATGAAAAAGTGTCGCGATTTCATGACATGTCACGTTTTCGCGGCTAAGTGCAACAAAACACAGCGAAGGAGAAAAACATCATGATTTCATGATAGGTTGCATCCACGCAGCCCGAAGGAGAAAAACGTCACGATTTCACGACAGGTTGCATCTGCATGCCCGAAACAAAAAAATGTCACGATATCGTGACATGTCTCATTTTCGCGATGCATGAAGGCGAACAAGGCTGCTGATAGAAAAATGTCACGATATCGCGACATGTCTCATTTTCGCGATACAGGTAGAGGAGCAAAGCTGCATACATAAAAATGTCGTGATATCGCGACATGCTATTTTTTGTCACGATTTATAGGGGGCCGTTATAGAACATGCAGGGAAGCGTTGAACACATGGCATAAAGGTGTAAGGGTTACAGAATGGTTACAGTTAGCAAAGAAGATCAAACGTTTCGACGCTCGAACAAAGTCAAAAATAATGAAGAGTCGGGGAAGATGAAATGAAAAGACCTAGGAAATGAAACGAAGCGTCACAGAGTGAAACAGAGAACCGCACTAGAAAGTTTAAAAGCAGAAGCACAGATTGGTACAAGGGTCAAAAACCGCTACAAGCAGAGTTGCAGAGCTGAAGGCGAGAAGGCCATTCTGGGCCTGTTTGAGTTGTTTCTCTTCCACAGACTGGTTTGGAAAAACTAGAAGTTCTGCCATTGTAAAATGACATATTTTTAATGCAGAAGTGTTCAGAAATTTGCATCTTGTGGGCAAGAAAGAAGGAGATCTTCTGTGCATGCTATGGATTTAATGTTTATTCTTTCATTTTTTAGATTTTGGATTTATAGATAATGTTAAATGCCACTTTTGTGGGTTACATTAGGCGAATATTTGAAATCTGAATTTTATTTCGTATCCTAGGAACCAGCACTTAGTCTATGGGGATTGTGCATGTTTTGCAGGTCCAATAGGTTAGGTTGCATGCATGGAAACCTCACATCTTCGGTTTTGTCGGAACAGGATAGCATCATACTGAGTGCATTTTTATTTTAGTTTTTTCTGCATTGCATTTTCATTCTCTGCATTTTATTTTCTTCATAAAGTTTAACTTATTTAAAATAAACATTTAAAAATTACAAAATCCAAAAAAATCAATGAACAATCACTAAAGCTTCATGATGAAATAAACCAACATTGCCCCTTGTTTACAGTTACTTGCAATCACTAAGGTGTTCCAAGCATTTAAATTGAATATCTTTATTTGAGATTATTAATACACATACACAAATGCTAATATAGCGGAGACCTTGGAGAAGTTATTTGTTTAACTTCTTTGCAAGAGAGGATTTGGAACCCAAATCCTAAAGGAGAGTTGTACTTTCACAACTGGGTGAAAATACCACTCAACAGATTGGCGCTAGAAGGAGGGCATGAAACGGTTTATTTCATCATGATTTTAAATGCTACATGTTTATAATTGCTTAAGAGTTTTGTATTGATTAGCATCTTTGGCCTCCTCTAACACTCAGCAGATTGTTAAAAGGAGGGCCTGAATTGGTTTACTTTATTCTATTTACGTTAAGCAATTCAGGTATGTTGTATATCATTCTAACGCTTTTTGATTGTTCATACAGAAATAATGTGATTTGATTTAATTTTGAAAATTTTGGTCTCGACTAACGAAGTGTTGTTTCCATGCAATTACTTTTCATTTGATTTTAATGAATACATCTCTTAGTTGATGCTAACTTGATTTTTTTTTTATACATTGCAAGTTGGATATTTGCTAGTCACTTCACGCTGATGTGCCGTGATTCCTTCTGTCATTTTTGACTAACATATTTGGTTCTAAAATTACATTTTGAGTTTCACTAATGGCAACACTTGAGGAGCAAATGGTATCCCTGAGAAAAGAAATGATGTCTCTAAGAGAAAGAATGGTATTAATAATGGAGGATCATTATAAGGGTTTGTCTATACCTGTGGTACCCTATCAAATTCCTAAATTGTTATTAGAGTTTCTACGATGTTTTAATCAAGATGTGCCACTAGGATACTTGCAAAAACTGCACGTCTACAAGGATACATTATGTCAATTCCAGATTTTCTATGAGGAGGTGGCTTGTAAGTTATTTGCATACATTTTGGATGATAAACCATTCTTTTGGTACAGCCAACTACCCATGGAGGTTAGGACTTCTTGGATACAACTAGAAGCAGCCTATCTTTATCATTTTGGTAATCAGAGTTGACTTAGAAATCTTGAAAAATCAGTTTACCTCCATATGTAAGGAGCCTAATGAATCCTTGAGTCAATTCAATGGAAGATTTCGTGAGTTGCACTCCCAAATGTGGGAAAATTTTAACACATTAGAAGAGGAAGCCATGGAAGTATACATGGGAGCCATACACCCCACACTTGCTTCACTCATTGAGGAAAAAATGGGTGGCTTGTCTCTAGAGAAAATCCATGAGATCTTAGAAGAGATAGAACGACAAGGTCTTGAAGAAGAAAAGGCACAACATGTTCACATGAGAGATTGTCCTTCTAAAGATATTGATGCCAACCTACACCAACCATTAAAAATAGCACCCTCCACTCCAATGATATCTAAGGTAAATGATCAAGGGGATGAATTTGAATATCCAAATGTTACAACCACCTTAGATGTAGTCCAAGAGGAGGTGCAAATTGCTAAGCCAACATCCGCTAGTGAGGATTATGCAGAAATGATCTCATTCATAGAGATACATGATTATCCGGATAAAGGGGTCCTAAATTCAAAAATATTTGAAATATGTGATAGGACGGAACCTACCATAGAATTGAATGAAGTGGTTGAAAGTGAAATTGAAAGAAAATCAATAAATGAATTTGAAGATATGATAGAGTTTCACCACTTGTTCTTGGAAGATACTATTGATGAGATGCGTAAAATTAACGATCAAGAAATTCTTCACCCTCCAAATTATGATAAAATTGAATCATGGGTTACTAATTTGGACGATGATAGCCTTATAAATTTGAATTCAAGAAATAACCCACTTTTGGAAATAATTGAACCATCTAAGGAAGGTGAAGATGAATTTGATGAGAAACACATTGATGAATTGGAAGATGTTGAAGAAGTAGTTGAACGTCACCACTTGATTTTGAAAGATGATTATTATGATGCTTGGAAGAAGTGGGAAGACTACACTCACTCCAAAACTGCTAATGAAACTTGGGTGCCAATTGATATACAGGACAACATAATCGCCTACTCGAAGGAAGATATTACAACTCCTGTACAATTTGAGGATGTTTTGGAAGAGGGTTTCAAATCTCATCAAATTTTGGAAGATTATAATGATCCTATTGCCAAGGACAAAGAAGAAAAAGAATTTATGAATGAATCAAAAGATCATGCCACAAACATCATGGAATTTCATTCCATGGATCTGGATGACGATTTTTACAATGGTTGGGGGAGATATGATAATGCATTCTTTTCTCACACCCCTATAGATGAAACTCATATTTCACTTGATATGCAAGATATTGAAACTTCTACCTCACATGAAGAGATACCATGGATAGTGAACAAAGAATTAGAACCAAATGACAAAGAGATTGATCAATTGGAAGCAACTCGAATAAGTGATCATCAAAACAGATTACTTGGACATACACTTTGACCAAAAACATTTGAGGGTTGAAAAGGAGGGCCATGTTTTCAACTGGGTGCATGACCATATTTTGAATTTGAATTATGTTTATGATGAAATGTCGTTAAAGGTGAATGAAAAACAAGGTATAATTTTTAATCACACCTTTGATAACATTGTTTTAATGAATGGAAAAGAAGTTGATGCACTTGAATTGTTAAATCAAATTCATCAACAATTACTAATTGAATCTAGGGTAAAAACTTTTAATGATCCTAATTTAGTAAATATCCTAGATGCTTGCAAATGGTTACACAAATTTGATTGGCCTACAAATTTGGAAAATGATTTGGCTTTAAAATTTTTAGAAATAGGCTCTTGCTTACAAAGTCTCATTTTGGATAAAGAGAGCCTAGTTCTAAATCATGAATGGAATTATGAAATGGATACTTTAAAGAATAGACAAGATAAAATTGAATATCATTTATTGTCTAATCATTTTAGTATTTTAATGCTCACCTATGAGAGTACTAATGGAATTAAATCTAATTGGTGGGGTGAGCAAGGGAAGTTAAAAGTTGTTGCATGGCGTGGTCTAATATTGTTTTTGTTGGATTCCTACAACATTTGGCATGCATATCACGTTATATTTTTGTTGAAATGTTCTAATCATGTTTGGGATCCAGGAAAGTGATAGTCCAAGCTTTGCATCATCTTGTATTATATTGTACATTTGTATATAGATTTTGGTTTTTGGTTTTGGTTTGTGTTTTCAAGTTTCATTTTGGGATTGCTATTTGGGTTTGGATTATAAGTTTTGTGTGTTGGTCCTTTGGACATGTTTGGTTTGTCTAAAAAAAAAAATGATGAAAAGTTATTTTTGAGATGTCAACTTATGCCTAAGATCAAGAGAATATGAAACATTGGAATTGTGTTGTAGAAAGCTCCACAAGTAACACAAACACTTTAAATAATATCGTTTGAAACTTGTGATGCATGAAGTAGTCAGTTTTACAAATTATGGCAACATAGGTGGTATACTCCATCCACAATTCAGAAAAGCAATGCATTCATATTACATTCCATTTTGCATATACATGCCATCTCAGTTGCATATTCATTTCATGTACAATCATTGAGAAGGTGTCAAATCCTCTTAGGGTTATTACATAACATATATTAAAAGGATCCTAAGGTTGGGAACTGATGCCCGAACTATCTTGAACCAAGCACGTTCTATGCACATTAAAGAAGATCTTGGGCAAAATGATCAAAACCATGCTTGGAAGAAAAGGTGAGGCGAAAAGAATATTTCATGTCTGTCCTATCATGCAACATAATCCTTAAAATAGTGGTTTTTACCACTCCCATAATGCTTAAAGCCTAAAATCAGAGTAGTAAGGATAGGGTTAAATCCTCATTGAACTTAGGTTGAGGATCCAACTCCCCAAAGCTCTGATTTGACCTTCATGGAGTAGTAAGGATAGGGCATAATTCTCATCTCACCTAGGTTGAGAATCCGATTCCCCAAAGCTTCCATCTTTCATTTTATCATAAAACTTGGATGGGAAGGATCGTACTACATGTCCTCTGCAAAGGATGGGTAGTCATCCCAAAAGTCCAAGAAACAAAAATAAAATTAATATTTTCCATCTTTCATTTTATCATCTTGGATTGGAAGGATCGTACTACATGTCCTCTGCAAAGGATGGGTAGTCATCCCCAAGGTCCAAGAAATAAAAATAAAATTAATATTTTCCATTTCATCTTAATATTGGATTGGAGGGATCGTACTACATGTCCCTAGCAAGGATGGGTAGTCATCCCAAAGGTCCAAGAAATAAAAAAAAAAGAAAGAGAATGAATGAAGCCAAATCATGGATTATGGGGTTAAGTATGCCCATGCGTGGCAACATGTCTTGTCTAAAACAAGACCACTGACTGCTCAAACGGATAGACTAGCTCGACAATTTCATCCATAACAGGTTAAATCATTTTGTTCAAGGTGAGGTAATGAATTCTAGATCAAAGTAGTAAGGATAGGGTTAAATTCTCATCTCGCTTAGGTTGGGAATCCTATTCCCCAAAGCTCTGATCTCACTTACACTTGCACATGGGTTCAAGATGGTAGTGACACATAACCAACTTTGGGATCTAATAAATTAATTCAGTATACATATATTTGGTCCTAAGAGGGTTTGACAGTTTTAATATGTTTGTTCATGATATTAGAAGGTTTGAGCCTTTGCAAAGCAGGTTGTTATATCTCTAGCATCTTCATCATACATCAAATCCTGCACAAATCATTCATAGCCTTGCATACAAATCATAAGTGAAACTGACAATGGAATGTTGATCAAGTTCAAGCGATAGGGAATGAAAACACATTGCACACACCGAGCTGATACTTAATGATTTCGATGTTTCATGTATTTTTGATCTATCGGTATTTGTTTATCTTTTTATGTGCTGACGCCTGTATCTAAGCTTGTATATTTCCAGGTTGGGTTCTCACCAAAATGCTCAGGAGCATTTGACAACAGAGTCGCCATTTGTTGTGGCTGATCCACAACACACCCCAAAATTGGGGACCCACATTTTTTGCATGCTTTCAAAGAAGACCGCAGTGGCCCAGATGCTAAAAAATCAAAGGAAGAGCAAAATACAACATAAGAAAAAAGTGTCGCGATATCGCGACATGTTGCTCTATCGCGGCTAAGAAAAGAAAAGTTGTCGCGATATCGCGACATGTTGCTCTGTCGCGGCTAAGAAAAAGAAAGTGTCACGATATCGCGACGTGTTGCTGCTAAGAAAAAGAAAGTGTCGCGATATCGCGACAGGTCACGTTTTCGCGGCTCAGACAAGCGAAGTACAGTGGAATGAAAAAGTGTCACGATTTCGTGACATGTCACGTTTTCACGGTCAAGAGTAACAAAATGCAAATAGAAAAATGTCACGATTTCATGACATGTCATGATTCGGTCAAAGTAAGAAGTAATGCAAAAGTGTCGCGATATCGTGACATGTCATTTTTTTGCGGCTCAGATCATGAGGTGAGAGCAGAATTGAAAATGTCGCGATATCGACATGTCATGAAATTGCGGTCAAGACAAAGAAAGTTGTAGAAAATTGTCGTGATATCGCGACATGTCATTTTATCGATTCAGGAGAGTAAAGAAGCTAATGCAAAAATTGTCACGATATCGCGACATGTCATGTTTTCGATCTGAAGACGAGATGAAGGGCAAACAGAAAAAATGTCGTGATATCGTGACATGTCGAGTTTCGTGATTGGAGCACAAAGTGAACATAGAGGAAAAGTGTCACGATATCGCGACATTGATTACAAACGAGAGATAGATAAAGTGAAAAGCGTCGCGATTTCATGAAAAAGTACGAGATGTACGGAATGAAAAAGTGTCACGATTTCAGAGATGGTACGAAATGAAAAAGTGTCACGATTTCATGATAAAAAGCAGATGGTACAAGAAGAAATAGCACAGAATTTCAATGAAAGCAAGAGATGGTACGGAATGAAAAAGTGTCACGATTTCATGACATGTCACGTTTTCACTGCTAAGTACAACAAAACACAGCAATGAAGAAAAACATCATGATTTCATGACAGGTTGCATCCACGTGGCTCGAAGGAGAAAAACGTCACGATTTCATGACAGGTTGCATCTGCAGAGCCTAAAAGAAAAAAATGTCATGATATCGTGACATGTCTCATTTTTGCGATGCATGATGACGAACAAGGTTGTTGATAGAAAAATGTCGTGATATCGTGACATGTCTCATTTTTATGATACAGGTAGAGGAGCAAAGTTGCATACATAAAAATGTCATGATATCGCGACATGCTATTTTTTGTCTCGATTTATAGGGGGCCATTATGGAACATGTAGGGAAGCATTGAACACATGGCATAAAGGTGTAAGGGTTATAGAATGGTTACAGTTAGCAAAGAAGATCAAACGTTTCGACGCTCGAACAGAGCTAAAAATAATGAAGAGTCGAGGAAGATGAAATGAAAAGACTTGGGAAATGAAACGAAGGGTCACAGAGCGAAACAGAGAACCGCACTAGAAAGTTTAAAAGTAGAAGCACAGATTGGTACAGGGGTCGAAAACCGCTGCAAGCAGAGTTGTAGAGCTAAAGGCGAGAAGGCCATTCTGGGCCTGTTTGAGTTGTTTCTCTTCCACAGACTGGTTTGGAAAACCGAAGTTCTGCCATTGTAAAATGACATATTTTTAATGCAGAAGTGTTCAAAAATTTGCATCTTGTGGGCAAGAAAGAAGGAGATCTTCTATGCATGCTATGGATTTAATGTTTATTCTTTCATTTTTTAGATTTCAGATTTATAGATAATGTTAAATGCCACTTTTGTGGGTTACATTAGGCGAATATTTGAAATCTGAATTTTATTTCGTATCCTAGGAACCAACACTTAGTCTATGGGGATTGTGCATGTTTTGCAGGTCCAATAGGTTAGGTTGCATGCATGGAAACCTCACATCTTCGGTTTTGTCGAAACAGGATAGCATCATACTGAGTGCATTTTTATTTTGTTTTTTGCATTGCATTTTCATTCTCTGCATTTTATTTTCTTCAAAAAGTTTAACTTATTTAAAATAAACATTTAAAAATTACAAAATCCAAAAAATCAATGAACAATCACTAAAGCTTCATGATGAAATAAACCAACATTGCCCCTTGTTTACAGTTACTTGCAATCACTAAGGTGTTCCAAGCATTTAAATTGAATATCTTTATTTGAGATTATTAATACACATACACAAATGCTAATACAGCGGAGACCTTGGAGAAGTTGTTTGTTTAACTTCTTTGCAAGAGAGGATTTGGAACCCAAATCCTAAAGGAGAGTTGTACTTTCACAACTGGGTGAAAATACCACTCAACACACCATATGAGGGTTTTGTGGAAAAACCTAAATAACAACATAAGAAAGTTTTTGTGGAAAAATCTTAGCAACGACATCAAAGAGTTTGATGGGGAAAATTGAGCAGTAATGTAAGAGGATTTTTGTGGAAAATTTTGAAATAATCAATAGCTAATCTAAATAAAAATCTAAGCAATGACATCAGAGGTTTTGTGGAAAAAATTGAGCAACAACGCAAGAGGATTTTCGTGGAAAAAAATTGAGCAAGATAAAATGATTTTCATAAAAAATCTGAGCAGCAACATTCAAGGGTTTTGTGGAAAAAATTGAACAACAGTGTAAGAGGGTTTTTGTGAAAAAATTTGAGCAGTGACATCAAAGGGTTTCTATGCAAAATCTGAGCAAAAATGTGAGAGGGCTTTGCAGAGATTTTTTTTTTAAATCATATATTTTTTATATTGTAGGACAATAATCACAGTGTAATGATGAGTGCGAGCGATGGTGATGGTGATGACACATAGAGAGTGATGGTGACAACAAGCGATGGTGATGTTGGTGGAGGGGACTAACCAAAGGCGGATCTATGGCCACTATTGGTGGAGATGTATTGATTGACATATATTATGGAAGCGAATCTACGAACCCCATGGGTGTTGGGACAATGGTGGGTTTTAGCGTGTTTATTAGAGAAGGATCTTCAACTCTTGTTGGTAATGGAGTAGTGGTAACTTTTGGTGTGTCTATCAGAAATGGATCTTCGGTCTCCATTGAAGACCTTGCATCAGTGGTTTATGGAAGAGGTGGATCTACGGTCCCCAAGTAAATATTGTCAAATCTTGTTGGAGATAGATCAATGATTCCTAATTATTTTGATTCCATGGCAGATCCTAGAAAGTTTAGTGATAGAAGATCTATGGCCCTCATTGGTGGGAGGATATCATCGGTTCTTGTTGGAGGTAGATATATGAATTTGGATAGTATTGAGGTAATCATGGATTTCAGTGTGTATCAGGAGTAAAATTGTGATCCCAGATAGAGGTGGGGATCACTTAGAGCAAGGTGGAAGGAGAAATTTGACTTTAGTTGTTAACACGTCACAAGGTCAAAATGGATCCAAGTGTATTTCCTCTTCTTGCTCCTTTGCAACCATTTTAAAAAATACAAATTCTTTTGGACCTTGCCCTCACCCCAAGGTCGATTTGTGCCCCTCTCAAGGTGCCCTTCAAATTCCATTAAAGCTTGTATCCTCCCTTATGGACCAAGATTCTCATTTTCTTGTGGGGAAATTTTTAGGGCCTCACCTTGACATGGAGTCGATTCATAAATGGGTTATTACCCATGGGCGCCCTCAAGGATCCATGGACCTGGTTGCATTTCCCTAGGAATTTTTTCTCATTTGTTTGAATAACCCCATCAATTCAAGTAGAATCCTATCAGGTGGACCATGGTTCTATGACCGAAGAGGGTTTTTTCTCAAGAAATAGAGCATGGATTTTTATCTAAAGACTAAAAATATCAACCTAGCTCTAATTTGGATCTACCTTTTGAGTCTTCCTCTCCAATTTTTGGATAAGGATATTTTACGAGGGATTGCCCAGGATATTGGTGAGTTCATTGGTCTTGATTTGCCTACCAAAACTAAGAACCACACGGTCCACGCTCGCATGCGCATCAATTCTAACCTTAATTTCTCTCTTCCTTCTTCTATCGAGCTAATTTTAGATGATATCTCCAAGACTTAGATCATAGAATATGAGAAAAAGCTAGCCTTATGTTCCAGGTGCTCCAAAAAAGGTCACCTCAGCTCTCGGTATCATATTTCTAAGGTTTCTAAGGTGCTTTCTACCAAAATACTTATAGGAGAAATATTTTGGTAGTAACAATGTTCCCACAATCGATCTAAATATTCTTCTTTGGTGGGCTCCAGGCCCCCTCCTTTTGGTACTAAAGTTATTTCAAATTAGGATATTCCTTCTCAAGGTCTGTTATGGGAGGCTTTGAATGATATGGTCAAAGATTTACTATTTATTGCTCAAATTTTATTGGGGGATCCTCTGTATGCACCCTCGTCCATAGATCAAGCTCTCCAAGATGTTCCCATGGCTCAAGTCGGACATCTCATCCTCCTTTAAGGTATGTCATATGGATTCTATTTCTAATACTTCTTATTCTCTGTCTATTCTTGAGGTTCTTTATTCTATTGGGAATGTTGCTCCTCAAAGAGCCCTCCTTCCGCTAAAGGCCTTCTCGATCCTTCCCATGTAAAAATATTCTTAGCAATATTTTTTCCCCGAGCCCTCCCTTCACCAAAAATAAAAAATGCTCCATGATGATGTTGATTTAGAAAAGAAACAAGGTCGTCCTTCCTGTCAACTCATCAAAAATAGAAAATATTTTGAGGACGTTGCCAATTGAACTCAACTCACTTTGAGTCTCTCCTCCAAGCTAAACCTTCTTTTAGATCCACTTGAAAATGATACCCGATCCAAATTCCCCTCTTCACAAGGAAGAGGGAAAAGATCTTCTTCCAAAATTTCCAAATGAAGATCCTCTCATGGAATGTGAGAGGTCTCAATGGACACAACAAATAATGTTTGGTTAAGTCCATGAGGAAAGACCTAAAACCAACCATTTTTCTCTTGCAAGAATCCAAATTGGATACCAAAAATGCTTCACGTATTTCCAAATACATTGAAAAAACTATGAATTACTCATAAACCCTGCCAATGGAGCCTTTGGAGGGCTATTATGTTTGTGGGATCCAAATATTGTTGAAGGTAGACTCATGTCTATGGAAAAAAACTACATGAACATCTTTTTATTCAGTAAGGACTACCATTGTAGATGGGTTTTATCAAATATATATTCTCCAAACTCCAATTGCATGCACTACAATTGGTACACTATTATCCTGTAAATTATGAAAACATTAATATTGTAGTGCTAAAACATAGTTTACTATGGCCATTGTGACGATTGATTTTATTTGAATTACATGGATCTCTATTTTGATGCAATCCAAAATATATGTACACCAGTTGAATTTTGGTGGTGAAGACAACAAACTATATAGGCCAATGCCCAAAATGGAACCTCTATTCTTCCCTATAGAAACAATCTTCCTTGAAAGAAATCAAGAATTACCTTGAAATCTATGTTTGTAACAGAAGTATTTGTTAACCCTATTTTCAACTTTGTCGTAGAAGCTGCAAAAAAATTAGATGACAAGTCACAAAATTTAAATTGTGAAATTTAAAAGAATAGAATCAGGATAATTATACCTAGCAAAATTTTTGAATAGAGATGGTAGTTAGTCTCTAGGTAAGATTTATCATTGGAAAGGAGGAATAATTTTAGTAAAACGAGAGTGAAACCCTTGTGGGGAAGACCGGTTAGTCTCTAGATGTCAAAGAGTTTGATGGTGAAGTACATTTTTTATTTTGTATTGTTAGAGTGACAATTGCAATATCATTATCACAGTCATCAATGATACTATACAAAACATATTTATCTATTCTAAAATGGGGTATGGAAATCAAAGGTTGTAAAATTGAGTCCATGACCCATGAATGGTCGTAAGTAGGGGTGGTTGATAAGCCTCAAAGTTTGATGCAATTTTGGTTTTTGAATGCAATTTTTAGAGAGGATATGGAAGTGGTTGTTATTTATGCAAGTTTTGAAAGCAGAGGAAACTTTGCTCTAGAAAGGTGTGGGGTAATGGTATCTTGGGGAGGGAAGTGTTCACTTTGATCTCATGCATAAGGAAAAAACCTAAAAAATAACTGTCAATACCTTTTTATAGATAAAATTTACTAGGGTGAGCACATGGCAACATGTTATTCGACATGCATAAGGACAAAATGATTATGTGACATGTGGTAACGTAAACCTTGGTGTACCCAGCCTGAACCAAATATTTTTTATAATCAAACTATGATTAGACATGGTTTTACAATCGATCTACGATCAGGCTTGGTTTTACAATCAGTCTACTATTGGACCTGGTTTTACAACCAGTCTATGAACAGACCTTGATTTGTAGCTGGTCTATGGTTGAACCTTGTTTTGCAATTGATCTATGAACAAACCTTGATTTGCAACTGATCTACGGTGGAACCTTGATTTACAATTAGGCTATAGTAGAACCTTGATTTGTAATCGATTTATGATCGAACCTTGTTTTGCAATCGATCTATAGCCGAACCTTGAATTGTAACTGGTCTATGATTAGACCTTGATTTGTAATCAATCTATGATCGAACCTTGATTTGCAACTTATCTACAATCAAACCTCAATTTGCAACCAATCTATGACCATCCTAGTTTTGCAATCGATCAACAATTAGACCTAGTTTTACAACCAGTCTATGATCAGATCTTGATTTACAAATGATCTACAACCAGGTCTAGTTTTACAACCAAGCTATGACCAAACCTTATTTTAAACCAATATACGATCGAACCTTTAATTGCAACCGATCTAAAATCAGACCTTGTTTTACCACCGATCTATGATTGAACCTAGTTTTGCAATCGATCTACAACTAGACATTGTTTTGCAACTGATCTACGATCGAACCTTGATTTACAACCAGTCTACAATTGAACCTTTTTTTGCAATAGTTCGCAACTAATCCTTGTTTTACACCTAACCCATATAATATTTATATAACTGATATATAAAAATATTTTTATATTATTATATAATAAAATATATGATATAAATGAATTTTATTTCAATTATATATAATTAATTTTAAAAAATAAAAAATATTTATCTATTTATTTTTTGAACCCACCTAAAAATTTAAATCATTATTTAGAAAAAATAAACAAAAACTTATAGATTTTTTTCTTCGTATATAATTAATGACCACTCACACATTGCTATAGTGTGAATTTGAATACATTGATATAATGTAAACTTGGATCTCCTAAATAATTATTTTTCTAAAATTTTATATTATTATATAGTAAAATAAATTTAAAAGAATTTTGAATCACCTTAAAAAATTTGTAAACCCTTTTAATACTATCATAGTTATAGTTATGATCATCCTACCTACCTAAACTTCTAACAACTAAATTTATTACCATGGCCACTATATTAAAAAAAAATTCTTATTCACCTCTTTATTTTTTTTTTCAAAATATTTGGTACTTTTAAGACTTGCATTATAAAAAATCCTCCAATTTCCAATTTATATGAAAACAAAAATCAATGTCAAAACAGTCGCCATGTTGAACACGCGCACACTTTTCTATTCATATTGCAATTTGCAATCTTTATTTTTTCTTTGGTGTAATCATGATTAGAAAAAAAATTCTCAAATCATTTCTTAATTTTTTTAAAATATTTTAGACTTTTGTGTTTTGTATTATTTTTTATAAATAAGGAAATGAGTAACATCATTGGATGTTGTCTTTATAAACCTTAACTCTACATAGTCAACAGGATCCAAGACTCCGATCCCCAACCCTCCAAGGCATCAAACTCGAAAACCGACCCACAAACACTCAAACGCTACCATCCAATCTATCCCTTCTCGGTATGTTGTAGTTTGAACCCTAAACCTCGCTAAAGAGAGGCCAAAGTCCTAACCACTACACCATCCTTGTGAGCAAAAAATTAAACTGGAGGAGAAGTATACCATTGAAAGGAGGGAGAGCACGCCTGGAGTCCACCCTGCATGCATTAATCTCTAGGGTTTGTGTTATCTTTTCATACTATGCAAATTGCAATCTTGCAGGATTGTCCTTGCTTTAGATTTGCCATGTCACAGTACCACCGCCTAGGGCGGTGTAATCGCCCCTATTTTTCATGGTGACTGCTCAATCGGTCAGCTCAGTTGATACTGCAGCCACCGGAGCTCGTCATGGCGCTAGGGAAGAGACCATGCAAGTTCCTTCAAAAGGTTGTTCACGAGGTAATGCTCCTGTTCCTAAAGTGGTTATCCCTGTTCAAGAATTTCAAAAAGCTTGTCAATGGTATGAATGTTTCCATATTGTTGGTTATTTTTTGGGACGTATCCCTAATGATACTTTGTTGTGTACTTGCGTAAACCAAGTTTGGGGCCCATATGGCGTTAAAGTGGTTAATGTGCAAAATATTACCAAGGGTTACTTCATTTTTTGTTTTGATGATCCTATGCGTGCACAAAAAATGCTTTCCAAAGGACCTTGGACGGTCCGTAATTCTCTGCTTATTCTGCAACCGTATCATAGGGATTTTTCTGTTGCGTCTGTCTCTTCCCTAGAGGTCCCTATTTGGGTTGAATTTACTAATATTCCTCTACCTTGCTGGCAACTTATGGAGTCTTTAATAGCTCCTTTAGGAAAGTTTGTCTACTTTGAGCCTCCCAGCTTTTTTTTTGCTCATCCTACCAAGCGGGTTTGCCTGAAAGTTGATCTTACCAAGGATTTACCCGAGTTTATTGATATTGAAATTGGGGACCAAGTTATAAAGTAGAGGGTTCAATACATTAACCTTCCTAACACCTGCTTCTGTTGTGAATCCTCATCACATAATATAAAGGATTGCCCACTCATGGTGGGAAAATTTTCTCAAACTCCCCCACCACCTCCTGCTCCACCAGTCGTTCCACCGGTCGGGGGTTCTGGGAGTGCTTCTGGGGGACAAGAGGAATGGCAAGTTGTGCAGAGAAAACCTCGTGCTCAAGGTTCTATGAATACCCATCAAGACAATCCGTCAAATTCTATCCCCGCAGACCCACCTTCGACTCCCGTTCCTGCTTCTGTGGTTCTTGCTAATGCCGTTGTGCATATGCCTTCTTCTTGGTATCTGCTGGCATATGCTCATGTGGTGTCTGAGTCTCGAGGAGTTTTGGCATTTACGGGTCCTTCCTCCTCCCCGAAGGAATATGTTTCTGTGGCCTTTTAGCTTCCCCTTCTAGAAGGGCCCAATTCTTCTGCTAAAGCACATCGTTCTCGTAGTCCTATGTGAGGAGGTGTGCACTCTAATAAACGTCGCCAAAAAGAGGAAGCTTATCGTACTAATCAAGGGGGTGATAATGAGCAGTTTTGATCAAACTCCTTTGGGTATCTTGGTGCTTTGGAAGACTCGAGGGATGTTAGTATGGATCATATCCCAACTGCTCATTCTCAATGATTTTATTTTTGTGGAATGTGAGAGGACTTATGGATTCAGTTTGTAAATATTCGATCCGCCGTGAGTTATCCAAGGTCACTCACACGTATGGTTCTTTGGACTTTATTTGTCTACAAGAAGTGAAAGTTTTAGATTTCAATTTGTAGTGTGTTTGTTCTTTTTTTTCGCCTCGTGGCACGTTTCATACCACCAATCATTCCGGTGGGAGAGGTGGTGTCATCACTATTATTGCTTTGAGGTGGTACTCGAGTATTGTTTCTTGGGGATGTGACCCATCTAATGAAGCAATATGAAATTTATTAGAATTGAATGGTAAGCCTTTTGGAATAATTAATGTGTATGCCTCCACTGAGCCGCCTGACAAGTGTACTTTACTGCGGTGGTTGGCTATTAATTTACCTTTTGCCACTTGGGTTTTATGTGGTGATTTTAATATGGTTGAAAAAAAATTTGATAGAAAGAGTTTGGCACCTAACCGTTGGTGTGCTGGAGAGCGGGAAGCTTTTTATTTTTTGAAAAATAAGCTAAGCCTTTTCAACCCTAATATTTGTTATTCCCCTACTGATTTTGATGATGCACAATGGAATACATGTTCTAACTTTCAAGCACGGGATGCTAGGGTTTTGAAACTGCTAGATAGAGCTATGCTTTCTGTCGATAATCATTTTAAATTTGCTCGTTTATCCCCTTCCTTGCCTGTAGTTTTCATTTTCCTAAGATCTACCTTGTCGGACCATGTTCCTATTGTTTTTTCAATTGAGTCTACTCAGAGTTCCTCACAAAATTTTTCCTCCCAGTTTTATTTGAATGTATCCTTTCTGCATCATCCTGCTATGAAAGCTCATATTTTTTGAATGTGGAATATTTTACCCAAACCTTCTTCTGATTATGGTTGGATTGAATGATGGAATTATGCTATAACCCACACCACTTATCTTATTTGCTCTTTAGGAGTTGAGGTTGCCAAAAGAAGAAACTCTAACCAGGTTCTGCATTTTGAGTTTGCCAAAGCCACACTCCATTTAGAGGCTGCCCCCTTTTGCTCGAATATGCAAGCTTATGTTGCTGCTCTCCGCCATGAGCTAAGGAAAATTGACCTGTATGAAGCAAAAGGGGCTCAATTAAGATCCAGAATCCACTGGTTGAAAGTGGGTGATAGAGTAACCAAAAAAAATTTCAATGTCTTCGGCCTCCTACATATAGTACTCAGTTTGAAGCCATCCAGGTTAATGGAACCCGTCTCACTACTTTATCAGATATAACCTCTGCTTTTGTCAAGCATTATGAGTATGTTTTTTCCTCTCAAGGCCTTTCTACTGCTCGTCAAGCTACTATAGATGCTTGTTGTAATGTCATACCTCCTAAGCTCTTTGAGGCTCAGAGGGATTTTTATGATACTCCTTCGACCCTTAGTGATCTTGAAGCTGCTTTATCTCAAATGGCCAATGACAAAACACCTGGTCTGGATGGCTTTCCACATGAATTTTATAAGGAGTGTTGGGATTTTGTTGGTTTCGATCTCCTTAGAGTCTATCAAGAAGCTATTTTAACTGGTTCTTTAGGATCCATTATTAATAAAGTTAATGTTAAGTTCATTCCCAAGGGAGGAGATCCTGAGATTATTACCAATTGGAGGCCTATCACTTTGCTTAATGTTAGTTATAATATTATTGCTAAAGCTTTGGCTCTTAAGCTTCGGCCTCTTCTCCCTCTTATCATTCGATCGGAGCAGACTGGATTTGTTGAGGGGAGATACATTCTCGATAATGTGATTGGAGTCTAGGAAGGAATATAATGGACCCCCTCTTCTGGTCAAGATGTTTTTTTTATCACAAGTGACTTTGAAAAGACCTATGACAAAATTGAATGGTTATTTATTATTGCAATTCTTAAAGATTTGGGTTTTGGCCAGTTTTTTATCAATTCAGTTCTCATGTTATTTAGAGATGCTTTCGTTGTGCTTACTCTTAATGGCTACCCATCCCAACGCATACAATTAGCCAGATCTATTAGAAAATGTTTCCCTTTGGCTCCTTCCCTGTTTATTCTTGTTGCTGAAGCTTTTGGTTATCTGCTTGCTGATAGAGCCTCAAAAGGCCTTCTTAAAGGCATTGCTTTGCCTTCTTCGAATTTGCAACTAATCAATGGTCATTTTGTTGATGATTCTTTTCTTACTATAGCAGAGGATGAGCAATATTTTTCTCAAGCTCTTGATTGCCTTGATACTTTTTTTTTAACTTTTGGCTCTAGTATTCAATGGAGAAAAACCTCCTACTATAGACAATATCGAAGGGTTATGCCTTCTTCGTTAGCTGATAAACCCTGGAGATGGATTCAACCTGGGGAAGTTTTTAAATTTCTTGGCATTCCCTTTGCTTTTCAAGGAACTCCTGCCAAACTTTGGGATTATGTGGTTGATAAAGTTGAAAAGAAGCTTTTGTATTTGTCTTCTAAGAAGCTTTACTTAGCTAGAAGTTTTAAATTTGTTCTAAGGTTTTGGCTTCTACTCATGTTTACTATTATTCATGTTGGGTTCCTTCTGCTGCTTGTTATGCCAAGTTGGACAAATTGCTTCGAGATTTCCTATGGTCTAATGTTGTTGAAAAGAAAGGGTTTCACAGGGTGGCATGGAAAATTTGTTGCCTCCCAAAGAAAGCTGGTGGCATGGAAAATTTGTTGCCTCCCAAAGAAAGTTGGTGGCTTGGGTCTTTTTGACTATCAAAAACAAGGTTTTGCTCTCTGTGCTAAATGGATTTGTAGGGCACTTCAAGGGGATGAAATCTGGAAGATTTTAGTTAGACATTGTCTTTCTACTGGTCTGCCTTATGGTAGATGTGTATGGAAAGGTTTAAACCTTCAAACTATTCTTACTGCATTTGCACCTATTAAAATTTTAGGCTCTTTTGTTATTCGCAGTATTTGGAAAGCTTGGGAGGCTCTTAAACCCTGGATTTCATGGAATGGAGGTAAGACTAAGTTTGGTGCTTCTGTTCCCCTCCTTAATGTTTGGTGGTCCTCTACTATTATTTATAAAGGAGAACCTCTTACTCAGGTACAGTGGATTCGAGCTCAATGATTTTATAGAAAGGGTATTGCTTACCTGTCTTATTTCATGAATTTTCATACTAGGGATTGGATCCCTTGGAATCATTTTATGCAATATTTCAGTTTATCTCCTGTAGATAAGAGTACCTATGATGCTATTGTGGAGTCCACTCCTCTTATGATTTGTTCTAAGGTTTTTAGACATTATAAAAAACCATGGTGGTCTGACTGGTCTTGGCATAATAAGTTTTCTTTTATAAAATACAAACCCTCCTTGGGGTATTCTTGGCTATCTCCAATGGTTCCCATGTCAGATAAATTGAATTCCTGATGGGACTTAGTCTCCTTGCACTCTCGATGGAGCTTAAGATTCAAGGTTGTTTGGGCCAAATTTCTTGAACCCAAACAAGCCTTTTTTGCTTGGAGCCTGTTGTTTAAGGGCCTTCATGTGGGGCACAGGCTTTGGTATATGGGTGTTGAAAATATTACTTGTATGAATTGTGGTGCTGAGGAGGACATTCTTCATTTGTTTTGGTCATGTCCTAGAGCCAAAGAAGCTTGGGATTGGATTCTTTCTTTCTTCAGTCCCTACATGCTTGATACTTGTTCTTGGGTGTATGTTTTACTTGGTGACCCTATCAACTTTAACGATAAACTTAGTGCAGTTTGGCAAATTTTTAGAGTGGGCATTTTGTTTCATCTATGCAAAACTCAAAAGAAAGTTGTTTTCCATCAAAAAGAACCATCTTTGCATTTTTCTCTTGCGGACCAATATATGGTTTTTTATGATTGTTGGTTCCAGATTCATATCCAAGTGGAGAAGGTAAATGTGGAGTTGTAGTATTTACACACTTTGATGGACCACTGGAAAAACACACCATGCACGGTGAGTCGCGTGCCTCCTGATGCTCCTCCCACCTGGAGGCGTCCTTGGTCTGTTGGTGCTGGGTCTCGAGACAACGACCATTCACGTTCAGGTGGTAATGCTCGACACTGGCCGCAACCTCCTCCTGTTGTTAAATGCAACTCTATAGGTGGTGCTTCTTCTTCTTGTCCCAATTCTGGGTGGGATGTTTGTCCCCCGACTTCTGTTCATACCAATGCATGCGATTTGGCTGCTCGTTCTGTGCCTTTGACTCCGACGATGAGTTGGGGAGATGGTTCTTCTTCTCCTCCCCTGTAGGCTGCCGCACCTCATGGGAAAACGAAGATTCAAGAGGGCAATGGTGTTGTTGATGATGGTTGGGGCCATTTTGAGCCGGATAATGGTGGTAGTTGGGGCGGCGTCGGACAATGCTTAAATGCTTGCAGGCCTACTTTCTTTTGATGTCTACAATGTAATAGCTTAAATTTGTTTTGTTGTTGTCTTCCTAACTGTGTGGTCAACAATTAGTATGGTTTTAGACTCGGGGACTCAGGTGTAATCAATTCCACCCACCCTTGTTGTATGATTAAGCCTCTTTAATATAAAGCTTCTTCATTACAAAAAAAAAAATTAAACTAGAGTTGAGCCACTACCATCTAGCCTATCCCCTTCTGGGTATGTTGTGGTTTGAACCTTGGACCTCCTCAAAGAGAGGCCAAAGCCTTAACCACTACACCATGGTCCAAGAGAGGCCAAAATCCTAACCACTGCACCATCCTTGCTTATAAAAAAATGAATTGGAGTTAAATCTCCTTTTGGGTATGTTGTGGTTTGAACCTTGGACCTCCTCAAAGAGAGGCCAAAGTCCTAACTACTGCACCATCCTTGCGTATAAAAAATTGAACTGGAGTTGAATGGACCTGGTTTTATGAGGGATCCAGATCCCCTTATACTAAATGGGGTTTAAACCTTGGATCTCCCTAAAGAGAGGCCAAAACCTTTACACTAGAGTAAACTTGTAGCTCTAAATTTTTTAAGATAAAGCATGAGTTTCTTTTGAAAGGGACCAATCCTTTATATCAGAATTTGAACTTAGGTCTCTTAGATAAAATCTCACTAACATATCGTTATAATATTCCAAATAAACTTTTAAAAAAACATATTATAATAAAAAAAATTATTAATATTAAAACAATCATTTTTAAATACACTTCTTTTTCTAATAATTTAAAATCTGTTATTTTTATTTCATGTAAACCTAACCATTATATTGAAAAAATAACTCCATTCAATTCCCTTTCTTTGAACTTTTATGACTTGCATTAAAATCATAACCACCAATTTCCTACCCGTGATCCCACAAATTTGAACTTTTATGACTTGCATTAAAATCATATCCACCAATTTCCAACCCCTGATCTCAAAAAAGAGTCTGTCAAAACAGTCATCGTGTTGAACACGCACTCACTTTCCTATTCATATTGCAATTGCAATCTATTATCATTTCTTTCGTCTAAACATGAAAATCCTATTTGTTTTTTTATCTTTCTTCAAAGCATGTGGGATTTTTGTGACCTGCAATATAAATATATTCACCAACTTCCAAACCTCGTAGAAAAACGATGTCGATGACAAAACAATTACTATGTTGAACACTCACTTCAGGGTTATGTATAAAAGATTGGACTCAAAATGTATTTGTAAAAAAATGACGAATCTTAATCAAAATCAAGATGAATCATAAAAAATCCTAAGCAAATTAAATTGAGCATCTTCATACTAAAATTTAGGTTATTTGAAGACCTAAAATGTAAGATTATTTTGGGGCCATTTTTGACCTATTAAATCATCTTATAACTTCATAAAAACGCCACTATTAGATCAATCTTAAAAAGATATTTCCAACTAGTGCAAATACACTTATTTTTGGAACGAATTAACCCTAAAATGGTCCTCAAAATTTTAGGCGAATAAGGTGACATCGAAGGTCCGCAATTTCCAACTTTGAAAATCCTATCCATAACCTTACTCAATCACTTTTCCTTATAATTTGCCATTGTTTTTCGTTTTTTTAATGAACTACTCACTATATTAAAAAATCATATTTACCTCTTTATTTTTTATAAATTTTTTAAACTTTTATAACTTATATTAAAAAATATCCGCTGATTTCCATCCATGACCAAGAAAAATGAAGTGAATGTTAAATGTTGAGAATGTGCACTCACTTTTCTATTCGTGTTGAATGCTTCTATAAATTATAATCCTTATACTTATTTTTTATCTTTCTTTGGACTTTTGTGACCTGCATTATAAATATATTTACTAATTTTCAATCTCATAACTAGAAAAGGAAGTCGATATCAAAACAGTCATATGAGTTAAGTCAATGTCAAAACAGTCACCATGTGAACACTCACTTTTCCTTGTTATTTGTTTTTTTGTATGAGTTTATTACAAAATCATATTTACCACTTTATCTTTCTTAATTTTTTTTAATTTTTTTTTAACTTTTATAACTTATACTAAAAAAAATATCCACTAATTTTCACCCATGACCAAGAAAAATGAAGTGAATGTTAAAAAAAATATCCACTAATTTCCACCTAGTGACCAAGAAAAATGAAGTGAATGTTAAATGTTTAGAATGTGCACTCACTTTTCTATTCATGTTGAATGCTTCTATAAATTATAATCCTTAGTACTTATAGCTTCATTACAGGCCCTATGCTATCTCATTGCCAACTTGCCATTATTGACTTCAACCTTATGGCTCTCCCTCTTCACAACCTCCTTCCTCTTATTATATGCCCTTTTGTCTATGTAAATGAATATGCCAATTGACTGTCCTTATTAATGACATTTTTGTTCACACAAAGATCACTTCGAATGTCATTATCTTTGTCCACACAAAGATGATAACCATACTTCGAATGTCAAAGGAATGTGCCTTGGGTTTTGCGTTTCCACTGCGATTTGCCTTCTTCTAATCGGCACTCATCATTAGCTTCTATAAATTTACTTCCATTCTCACTTCTCTCACCCTCCATCGTATTATCCTCTTTATTGTGGGTAGGATGGCTCTCTCTCTTCACGAAGTCAGTGGCATGTTGTTTGTTCTCCTTTGCATTTGTGCAAGCCCCTGCCATGGCCTGCATAACTGCCATCACAAGGAATCTCAAGCCCTCCTCCACTTCAAAGCTGGCCTCAATGATTTCCGTGTCACTCTCAATTCCTGGGTGAACGGAACTGACTGTTGCACGTGGCACGGCTTATCCTGTGACCTCCACACCAACCATGTTGTGAGCTCGACGGTGGTGTCAAATTGGATAGCTTGTGGATCTTCGTTTTCTCACAAGCGTGGGAATAGCGGGCAATCAATTAAAAGGTACTCTTCCTCTCTGTCTTGGAAATCTCTCTCATCTTGTACGTCTTGATTTGGGGAATAATAGCTTGCGTGGGACAATTCCCCTTACTTTTTGTCTGCTTACCAATCTTACCTACGTTGTTCTTGGTAAAAACCAACTCAGTGGAAGTTTACCGTCTTGTATAGGTAATCTTTCTTCTTTAAAGTATCTTCTTCTTACCTTCAATCAATTTAGTGGAAATATACCGTCTTCTCTAGGAAGTCTTCCGTCTCTAAAGACGTTTGATATATGGTCCAATCAGTTCAGCGGTAATGTCCCAGATTCCTTGGGCAATCTCTCTTCACTCTCTTACTTAGATATTTCCTTTAACAAACTAAGTGGGACCCTTCCCTCCTCCCTTGCTCGGCTTTCCTCCCTCACTGGGCTTTATGCTAACTACGAAATGGATTCAACGAAAGCATTCCTTCCTCAGCATTGCCATCTTCCATACAACGTCTCTCCCTGTCCCTCGACAACAATCAAACAATTTCGGAAACTTTTTTCCATAACCTCACCAAATTAAAGCGATTGTATTTATCCAACTGTGTACTGAACATTAGCACCTCATGGATACCCTCTTTTCAATTAGAAAGTCTGCACTTGGTATCATGTAAGACTGACGGACAACATTCCACTCTGGATTTCAACCCAATACTCACTTGAGGAGTTGACATTGGCCAAGGACAACCTTGTTGGAGAAATTCCCTTTTGGCTATGGGATATTAGTCCATCCTTGTACTATATAAATCTTTCATCAAATTACTTAGAAGGCTGCCTTTTTACAAACACTTCGGCTTGGATGCATATTAAATACTTAGATTTGTCTAAGAATGCATTGAGTGGAGGCATTCCATCATTATGGTCTCCTAATATTACAATTGTAGTACTCAATGATAATTTGCTTACAGGTAACATTCCTCCCACCTTAGGCAATTTATTACAACTCCAAGTGTTAAGTCTAATCAACAACAATTTAGATGGTGATATTCCATTCAACTTGGCCAATTGTGCTTCTCTTCAAATATTGAATTTGGCAAATAATAGTTTGCAGGGAAGAATACCTCACAACTTTGGTAAACTAAGCAAACTTTCTTCATTAGTTCTTAGAAAGAATAAGTTGGAAGGATCAATCCCTCATTCGGTAACAAATTGTACAATGTTACAAGTTGTTGACTTTGGACAAAACCAGTTTACAGGTTGGATTCCAAATTTGATTGGAAATCTTTCACTTTTAAGGGTATTGGTGATGAGGGAGAACAATTTGACAGGCAATATTCCTTTAGAAATTGGCCATCTAATGCAACTCCAAATCTTGGACCTTTCTTCCAATTATATATCAGGTGTTATTCCACACAATATTTTATATTTAAAAGCAATGGCTACACCAAGTCAAAATGACTCTATGTTGTCAGACAGTTATGAAATAAGAGATTATTCTTACATAGGGTATGAATATAAGGACGAGTTGTATATAACTTCCAAAGGCACAAATCGACACTACTCTTATATTCTTTCTGCCTTAATATCTATAGATCTTTCAAACAATCAGCTGAGTGGAGAAATTCCCTTTGATTTTGGAATGTTGAAGGGCTTGATGCTTCTCAATTTGTCTATAAACAATCTCATGGGATCTATTCCAAATAGTTTGGGATTAATGACTCAACTTGAGTCACTTGACCTTTCTACAAATAGATTGTTTGGAAAAATCCCAATGGAGTTGGACTCTCTAGACTACTTGGGGACATTAAGATTATCCAACAACAATCTTTCAGGCAATATACCCCAAGGGAAAAAGTTGAATACATTTGCAGAATCATCATATACAGGGAATCCAAATTTATGGGGTTGCCCCCTTCCAAAGAATTGCTCTTGGCCACAGTTTGCTTCTTCTCCTCTCGCATCTTCTAACAAACAAGAGAAAAGATTAGAAATTCCATGGTTCGAGATTGTAGTGGGATTGTCATGGGGAGCAACTTTTGGAGGCATATTGGCACTACTTATAGTGAATAGGAGATGGAGGAAAAAATACTTTCAAAAAGTTGATGTTGTTTTGAAGTTTTTGTTCCCTTCGCTCAACAATTGGACATTATGAAGAAAATTATCTCCGCTTCAGGTAAATTTGAGGGCTTTTTAGAATCAATTTTTTTAATTTTGAGATTAGTATGCAAATATATAGTTTGTGCTATTTTGTTATGATATTAGCAATTTCAATATATATTTGGAAGTAGGGTTCAATGTTATCTTTTATTTTTTTGGTTTGGAATAAACAACTACTTATAAAGGTGTTTGGATAATCCATTGATATTGTAGGTAGACATACAATATAGGGTTACAACTATTTCTCTGCTCATGGGCAAGTTTTCTTGCCAGGCATATCTTAAAAGAGTGAAGAAATTCACTTCTTATATGATTGAAGTAGGATAAGTAATGCACATTGAGAAGCAAATTTGTGCATATCCTTATTCACTCGTTTGAAAATTTTGTTTTGTATTATTGGATATATCTATGGATTTTGTTATCTTCACTTATGTGGTTTTAGTACATTTTACAAGTGTTTCCCAATCAAACTCCCATAACAATTTCAAGTTATTCACAAATGCTATTTGGTGGTAGAATTACTAGTTTTTACAAAAAAAAAACATTTACACTATCATGGCACACTATTCTGAGATGTTTTAACAAAATCCTATTATCTTTTATGATGAAATAGCATCATAAGCAGATTTCAGAGCCGAACTAAAGAATTTAGAGTGTAGAAAGCACAGTGAAAGCTACAATTTAAGTGTCTTCCAATATGTCAAATTGGATAATAGTAAAGTGGGTAGAAGTTTAACAAAATCCTATTATCTTTTATGATCAAATAGCATCATAAGCAAATTTCAGAGCCGAACTAAATAATTTAGAGTGTAGAAAGCAGAGTGAAAGCTACCATTTAAGTGTCTTCCAAAATGTCAAATTGGATAATAGTAAAGTGGGTAGAAGTCTCTGTATCTCATTCATTGTCTTACGAAAGCATTGTAAAGAGTGAGTGTGTTTTTAAGGAGTTGTATGACAAGTGGTTGACTTCTGATCATATTATTGGTGCCACTTTAGGAAGTGAGGCTATAACTCTAAATATGATTGATTGTGCTTGTATGGGGGGCTGAACAAAGAGCTTGTCTCACTTGCGTTGTTACCTATAGCCTTTTGCATTTTGGATAATATATTTGTCTTACATGAAACTTATGTTAAATAATGTCTCATGTTTGTCTTTGTAAAGAGCAAGCTTGATCATAATGATGAAATGATGTTTGACTACAATGATGAGATGATGTTTCTTGGCACAAAAGTTCCTGATTCTGGTAAATGACCTCCTACTGGCACTAGAGCATGAATGTCTCAAACTCTTTTCTTATTAAATGAATATGTAACTTGACAATAGCAAATGCTTGCAATTCCCCACATAGATTTTAAAACCTTTTGCACACCTTTGCCTTTGGTGAACTAGATAATCGCTTTTGCTAGTAAGATTTAAAAAATTTCTCATTTGGTTTATGTGTAATTAGTCTTTCGTTGCTTTCAATGTGCCTTTGTGCATATTCAAAATTTATGATTTATTGTGTTAATTATAATTCAGGAGCATCTCTTCTAGAGCATACTATAAAACTTTTAAAGTTAATAGAACCCCTAGAAGGAAAGAAGGAGTAGAGTCTTTTATGGTCATGTTGAACAAAACAAAGAGTTAAATATGCATTTTTTTTTCTAATAGAGAAGCATATAAAGTTCTTGGTATTGGGCTCTAATAACTCTTGATTTTTTACTTTATGCTTTATTGGTGGTTTTGATGTTTATGTTTTTTATTTATATTTTTATTTTCTAAATTTCCATGCATGTGTGTGTTTATATTTATTTTCTCTATGTTTCTTACAAGGTTGATTCACACTGTAGATTGACGGATTTTGTTTGCTATTCTTTAGGACCAGGAAACTAATTTTGTACACATTGTTGATGTCAATATTTCATAGAAAAGCCTTGCATCTACTGCTAAGGTTTGAATCTCCCTCCTCTCTTTGTAGTTGTCATTCATCTTTGTTATTGTTTTATTTATGTAGTTTGCTCTTCTTTGTTTTTGTTTTTTAAGAAGAATTATAGACATTCTTAGAATATCTAACTTAATTTACAATGGTTCTTACATATTACTGACATCACATATGCCAGGGAAACTGGTCAAGTACTTCGGCATTCGTGATGGTTAATAAATCAATCATCTTCTATAGTGAGGGTTAGGCATCTTCTTCCCTCTGATATGCTCTCTAAGATCAATTACTATACTTTCATCCATTCAGTTTACTGACTAAAGATTTCCCATTCAACTACTATTGTTTAGAATTGTACATGTCTGTTTGCTTGTTTGTTTTTCTTTCTTCTTATTTTATTGTATCCTAATATTTTGTTAAAAAAAATAATGCAAGCTTCTAGTGTTGTTACTTAAATGTTTTTCTAGCTCTACACTACTTTTTTTTTGTAACAAACTCACTCACACACGCACTACTTAATTTGAACCAAAGAATTCATTTTTTTTATTTTTCTTAGATCCTTCATGAAAAAGGATGGATGGTGTTTCTTGTCCATCTACAGGAAGCATCCAAAGTGTTCCATTATACAGTGGGTCGATTACTAAATTTGATAAGCGACTTCATACTATTGATGTAATAAATTGGATGTAGGTTCTTTTTGGAGGTAACTTATTATTTTATTTTTATTTTTTAAAAGTTATGTCTTTTGTCTTTCTAATCGTTTTGTTTTGTCATTTTTGGATGACATGATTTACTTTTTGGTTGCAGCTGATTGAGCACATAGAGGAACACCATGCGTTCAAATTTGGAAAATGTGTATTGGCTAATGTGTATGTCGTGCTCCGCTCTACTTGTGGTCTCAAGACCCAACATCAGATACAATCCTAATGCCATACAAAATGCAGTTGCTTTGAAATTCATGTTGGCTCCAAAATATGGCAGCCCTATACTGTTTTTATAGTCATCCTTGTCTTCTATGAATTGCACCAAACTGGGATATCCACAGCTTGCAGACTTGGCCACATCTCAAACAGTTTCTCTGACAGCACTGCTGCATCCTGAGGCTGAGCAAATAAGTATATTATTTTTTAAGCTCTAACATCCACAAATACACAATCATTATTATTGTTGTTGTTATTGATGGAAGGCAGAGGGAGTCCATTGTTACATTTCAGTTGTAGATAGTATCTTTTCCTCATTTTCAAGTTTAGAACACTGGAATCATTGGTTTGTCTTAGTATTACTGTATTAAAGAACCGAAAACCTCTTTATGGTAGAGTCATTGAGTACATGGAACAAATCAACAGTCTCAATTATTGATATTGTTACTAACCAAAATTGTATGTAGATCTACATGGTGGATTTCATAATGGCAAAGGCTTTTGTATAGTTGGAACATTTTGGGCATTGATGGAAGTTGTCAAGTAGATTTGTTTTTAATTTTCTATTAATGGATAAAATATTTACATGTAGATTTTGAAGGTGAATGTGAATGTTGAAGAATTTGGTCAGCGTAATGTTTCACAACAATGAATAATATGCGGAAGGATTTTTGTTATGAAATATTGTAATCAATTGACTGCACCGTAGTGGATTATGAGAGCTCTGTTCCCCTCTCTTTGAACATTCTAACTGTCATTAGTCTATAAAATAGGCCTTTAATTTCTTTTACTAGAGCTATTACAGATTTTTAGTAGAGCTCCAACTGTAAATTGTCTTTTTCTCATGAGCTTATATATATATATATATATATATATATATTGGCATATGCATTTTCTATGAAATGCATGGTAGCTTCAAAATATATGGCAACCCTATATTGTTTTTACAGTCATCCCTGTCTTCTATGAATAGCACCAAACTGAGGTGTCCACAGGTTGCAGACTCAACCACATCTCAGACAGTTTCTCTTAGAGCAAAGCTGCATCCTAGGGCTGAGCAAGCATGTGATTTTTGAAGCTCTAACATCCATGAGTACACTATCATTATTGTTGTTGTTCTTAACGATAGAGGGTAGAGGGAATCCTTTGTTATATTGAAGTTGTCGATAGTCTTTGTTTTCTCCTTTTCAAGTTTAAAAAATTTGGATGCATTGGTTTGACTTAGTATTACTGTATTAAAAGAGGAAAAGCCTCTTTATGGTACAGTCATTAAGTACATGAAACGATGAGCAGTCTCAATTGATGATATTTGTACTCAATAAAATTGTATGTAGATTTACATTAGTTGATTTGATAATGGGAAAGGCATCTAGAGTTAGAACATTCTGGGCATTGATGGAATTTGTTCACCTTGTAGTTGTCAAGAGGACTTGTTTTTAACTTTCTGTTAATGGATTAAATATTTGCATGTAGGTTGTGGAGATGAATGTGAATGTTGGTCAGCGTAATGTTCACAACAATGTTTGTATGCCAAAGAAGATTTGCTATGGAATGAACTGCAGGCTCAGCAAGATAATAATCTGTTGACTGGACCGCACTGGATTGTGAGAATTGTATTCCCTTCCCTCTGAACATTTTAGGTGTAGTTAATCTTTGAAATGGGTCTCTAATTTCTTTTATTAGAGCTATTACAGATTTGCAGTAGAGTTCCAATTGTAAATTGGCTTTTTCTCATTGGGTGATATACTTTTTTTATGGTATATGCATTTTCTTTGAAATGCATGGTGGCTCCAAAAAATGGCAGGCCCTTAATTTTTTTACAGACATCCTTGTCTTCTATGAATTGCACCAAAGGGTGTCCAGACAGATTCTCTCAGGGCAAAGCTGCATCCTAGAACTGAGCAAGAATGTTATTTTTGAAGCTCTAACATCCTTGAGTATACTATCATTATCATTGTTGTCGTTATGGATAGAAGGTAGAGGGAATTCTTTGTTATATTTCAGCTGTGGATAGTTTTTTTTTTTCCTCATTTTCAATTTTAAAAAGTTGGATGCATTGGTTTGATTTGACTTAGTATTACTGTATTAAAGGAGGAGACGCCTCTTTATATTAAAGTCATTGACTACATGAAATGATCAACAATCTCAAATAATGAAATTTTTACTCGCTACAATTGTATGTACATTTACATTGGTTGATTTCATAATGGCAAAGGCTTATACAATTAGAACAATTGGGCATTGATGGAATTTGTTAACCTTGTAGTTAAGTAAATTTGTCTTTTATTTTCTGTTAATGGATTAATTATTGGCATGTAGATTGTGGAGGCGAATGTGAATGTTGAAGAATTTGGTCACCGTAATTTTCACAACAATGCATTCTATGCCAAAGAAAATTTGTTATGAAATGAATTGTAGGGTCAGCAAGTCTGTAATCCATTAACTGCACGGCATTGCATTGTGAAATCTCAGTTCCCCTCCCTCTGAACATTCCTAGTTTCATTAGTCTACAAAATAGGCCTTTATTTTCTTTTACTAGAGCTTATACAGATTTGTAATAAAGTTCCAACTGGAAATTGGCTTTTTCGCATGGGCTCATAGATTCTTTTTCTTTACATATGCGTCTGCTTTGACATGCATATGGTGGCTTCAAAATATGGCACAGTCCTCTCTTTTTTTCTCTCTCTCTGTCTCTCTCTCTCTATATATATATAATCCTTGCCCTCTATGAATGGTACCAAAGTGGGATGTGCACAATTTTCAGATTCGGCCACATCTCAAACAGTTTCCCTGAGAGCAATGCTGCATCCTAGGGTTGATCAAGTAAGAATGTTGTTTTTGAAGCTCTAACATCCACAAATACACTATCATCATCATCATGTCATTGATAGAAGGCAGAGGAAGTCCATTGTTATATTTCAGTTGTGGATACTCTTTTTTCCTCATTTTCAAGTTTAAAAGAACGTGTATGCACTAGTTTGGCTTAGTATTAATGTATTGAATGAGGAAAGTTCTTTTTATGGTAGAGTCAGTGACTAGATGAAATGATCAGCAGTCTCAATTAATTATATTTTTAATTGCTACAGAAATATATGTAGACTTACATGGATTGATTTCATAACAGCAAAGACTTCTACAATTAGAACATTTTGGGCATTGATTGAATTTGTTCACATTGTAGTTCTCAAGTGGATTTATTTGTGGTTTTCTGTTAATAGATGAAATATCTGCATGTAGATTATGGAGGTGAATTGAATGTTGGAGACTTTCGTGATGGTAATGTTTACAACAATGCATTCTATGCCAAAGAATATTTGCTACAAAGTGAATGGTAGGCACAGCGAGATTGTAATCCATTGACTGCATGGCACTAGATTGTAAGAGCTCGGTTCCCTTCCCTCTGAACATTATTAGTGTCATTGGTCTATAAAATAGGTCTTTATCTTCTTTTGCTAGAGCTTTTACAGATTTGTAGTAGAGCTCCAACTGTAAGTTGTTTTTTTCTCATGGGCTGATACATATTCTTTTTCTTGACGTATGAATTAGCTTTGAAATGCATGGTGGTTACAAAATATGGCAGCCCTATATTATTTTTATAGTCATCCTTGTCTTCTATGAATGGCACCAATCTGGAGTATCCAGAGCTTGTAGACTTCTCCACACCTCAGACAGTTTCCCTGACAGAAATGCTGCATCCTAGGGCTGAGCAAGTAAGTATATCATTTTATGAAGCTCTAACGTCCACAAGTACATTATCATTATCAATTTTTTTTTGTCATTAATGGAAGGCAGAGGGATCTGTTTATTATATTTAAGTTGTGGAAGTTGTGGATAGTCTTTTTTTCCCTCATTTTCAAGTTTAAAAGCTTGGATGCACTGGTTTTTCTTAGTGTTTCTGTATTAAAGGAGGAAAAGCCTCTTTATGGTAGTCAATGACTACATGAAATAATCAGCAGTCTCAGTTAATGATATTTTAACCCGCTTAAAGTGTATGTAGATTTACATTAATTTTTTTTTTATAAGCTTTCCAATGAGTTTACACAGTTTTTTTTTATGAGGGGTCCTGGTCCCCTCTGAGTGGGGTTTGAACCTTGGACCTCTCAAAGAGAGGTCAACGCCCTTATAACTGCAGTAAGCTTGCAGTTATGTGTAGATTTACATTAATTGATTTCATACAGGTAGAACATTTTGGGCACTGATGGGATTTGTTCACCTAGTATTTTTCAAGTGGATTTGTTTTTTATTTTTTGATAATAAATGAAATATTTGCATGTAGATTGTGGAGATGAATGTTAATGTTGAAAAATTTGGTCAGCTTATTGTTCACAACAATGCATTCTATGTCAAAGAAGATTTGCTATGAAATGAATTGCAGGCTCTGCCATTTACTGCACTGCACTAGATTGTAAGAGCTCTGTTCCCCTCCATATGAACATTCTAAGTCTCATTGGTCTATAAAATAGGTCTTTAATTTTACTAGCAGTATTACAGATTTGTAGTAGAGCTCCAACTATAAGTTGGCTTCTTCTCATGGGCTGATGTATATTCTTTTCTTTCAATTTAATTTAAAAACTATCGAGAGGATATTGTTTTCATTCAATCTTTCTGGCATCTGTTATGGGCAATATAATTTATTTTTAACTTTTGTGAATATTTCTCAATTCATATAGCCATTACACCCATTAGTAGTGCCTTTAGCTTTTTATACATTCCTCTGTGCTTGTATTTCCAGAGTTTGTGTTTTTGGAAAGGATATTTGAGAGTCTTGATCAACTTGGACATTTGATTATCTTCAATGAGCCTACCTCTTTACATGTTCATACTTCTGATATTCATAAGCATTTTATTAGTTAAATTATTGACAAACAAATGTTCGAATTTCCGATTTTGAAAATTTGATTGGTATCTATGCTTAAATGAACTATTATTATATTATGCCTGGCAAATCCTAGAAACTTTTTTTTTGTTTCCCTTTTTTAACACACTTCTCTCTGAAATGTTGGTTTCAATCTTTAGAACTTTTAGCTACTTCAATACTTGCTTTGCACCATCCCTGGTTGGAGCTAGGAATGGCCCAGAAGATTCTTGCTTTCCTGGAAATTCAAAATAACCAAGAAATATGACAAAGGAAGGGGAAAAAAAAATCCAATCATTTTCTTCCTCAGTTTGTCATTTGTCCATTTACTACAGATATGTTTACCATAATTCCCAGCTATCATTGATCAGAGTATCTACATTTTACTTCTATTTCTTGGGCTGTCTTTTTTTTTTGGTTCTTGCTTTATTTAATACACGTATTCAGTTGCATGTTCCCATTCTTTTTGAGATAACTTAGTTTGGGATTGTAGATGTACCCTATGAAAATCATCAAACTTACGAATTTCCCCCCACCACTTTGACTTGTACATAATTATTAATTGACCAAAAATCTCATGTCATGACACAAAATACAGAGGAAGTCCTGTCGATGATTGATAACAATGAGGATTTTTGCAAGTATCTACTGTTGATAGTGGTTTTGTTGCTCCCAAGTTTTTTAAAATTTTTAAATTTAGTTTTAGCGTAGTACCATAGACAGAACTTTTATTCTTTTTAGAGTGTTCATTGTTGAGTATTATGATTTTATAGATTACGATCACAAGAACTGTAAACAGAACAAAATAGTTAACTGGCTACAAACTAGTGCCAGATTCAAATTGCTTGTCGTTGACAGGCTAGCTTAGTATCTCAGGTGAGCTGCCTTTTACAGCATAATCAAGGGTCAATCTGTACAATAAAGTTGAACAGTTCCCTTGAGGTAAATTTTCTAATCTAAATGCTTGCGTCAGAGTGGAACTGCCTACCTGGCTAGCCAAGATCGATAGCTTGAAGAGGCACACTCAGTTTTGGCATTAACTATAACGAAGTATTCATTAGTATGTGCTGGTATTTTTATTTAACAGTTGTTTTCGATATTTGTAACCTTAATTTTATGTTTTTTTTTTTTTTTTTTTTTTTTGAAACAAAGGTGAGACCAAGGAGGCACTGTCAATTATCATGTAAGGGCTTTTCTTGTCCTAATAAATGTGCATGGCTGAATTGGGATGAATTTTCTTTTAGGTAAATTTTGATACGTTATGTTTACAAAGTAATTTGTGAATAAATTCTATGTCTTTCTTCAATTTGCTGTAGTATTAAGGGCTTTTATGAGTAGAAAAGAACCAGTTTTTATTTAGCTATATTTTTATATGCTGTAAACACAAGAGAACCCAAAATAACAAACCCAACAATCAGTGGTAACCTACCACTTTTAGTGGGAAAATGGATGTCTCCCTTTCCTTAGAAGGGGACTAAGTGCAGCTGAAAAGGGTACTCTTTGAATATGAGTAGAATACAAATGATGCTTTCGGGGACATAAAAAATGATTATTAGAATTAAGAGAAATGTGTCTGCATTTGAGGATGTTTGATGAAATATATTTTTGTGAGAGATTGGCAAAGAATTGAAAGTTGAGGGGACACAAGCTTCTAGGTTTGTGTGAAACATTTGTATTGTATGAGAAATGCAAAGATTCCTATAGTTCTGATGTTGCAGAAGCATTCAAAAATAAGAAATTGGTGAATCTGTAGATTTTGTTATCTGGATAAATTTGCATAGGATAGCTAGGACCGGTTTCTTGCATACATAAGGCCCTGTAAAAACTAAGAAACCGGTATGGTTCTCTCAAGAAATAAATGAGATCTTGCAGCCATTTCTTTCTTTACAAAGTTGATTCCATGATTTCAGGGAGTATTGACTAACCAATATTTTAGATATGTTGTATGAGCAAATGATGCATTTCTAATTTTATGCTTCTTTGAAATATTGCAATCGAAATGCAAAAGATTTATTGTTTTCTTTATGTAGGTTAGCCTTCAAGAAAAAACATGCTTTTTACTGTTCCCTGCTCCTGGACCTTTTTTGATTACCATTTGAATGTCTGGAAGGCAGTTTGTGATTCAGGTGGGTCAAAACATCCTTTAATCAGTACCAGTATTGACTAAATCTTCAATATGGCCTCATGTTTTTTGTTTTCCTTTCTGAGCTTTTTGCCTTTCTTGGTGGGTGATGGTTTTTAATTTTCAAAAGTTAGGAATTGGTAAACTTTTGTAATACATCAAGCGCTGGGGCATCTAATGAAGCAACATGCAGCAATCTCATTATAGTTTTAGGCATTGGGAAATTTTATTTGATTTCTATGTTGTAGCCTCTAGACATTTCATAGCCATGAATTGTGGGAGGGTAGTCTCAGCATGCTCTGGATTCTGATAGTATTTTGTTTCCTTCCCTACTACTTTCTTTTATTTTTTTCAAATTTTGTATGCTTAAAAAGAAGCACTTGAATAGGGATCAAGAATGGTTAAACCCCAGGGCTTGTGGACAAAATCCATTTTGGATCTGATTACCATCAAACGAAATGGTTGGTGGATGCAACCTATAAAAGGAGAGAGAAGTAGAGTTTAATTGGGGCAGCATTTTAGAGCAAAGGCATCTGTAGAGTCCTGTTCCTTCCAATCTCTAGCTGTCTTGCTAGATTGAATGGCGGAGTTGGTTGGGTGCTGAAGTGCTTGAAACAAGAACTCCTAGAAGTTCCTGAAATATTTCTGGTTTAGGAAATGGGTAAAATATAATAGTTGATAGCATAAACTGAAGCAGTAACAATTTAAACATAATAACTAGTAATAACAATCCCAAATATAGATAAAAAGATGCAAGTTAGTTAGAAGCTCACTGACTTAACATATGACAAACCCAATGTTTTGATGACAGAAAAAGGGGTTAAGGTATTTGAAGTAGGAAGTTAACTTACATAATTGCATTTTTTCATGTGATTACCATTATGAAGCAATCAATGTACCCACTTAAATGGTAATCTATGTTTTTTTTTTTGTTCATTTATGCTTAATTTTCACAATTCAGGTGGGTTGACACAAGTGTGCTTTTGGCATTATTCATGTTTCTTGCTAGGAGGATTCACCTGTTATGCCTGTTGAACAAGCCAGGTTTATGTTTATGGTATGTGATCTTTGTGTCTTATTTTCTCTTTTCTCCAATATTTGTAAGATGGTTGTTCCCTCTCTCTCTATATATATACATACATACAGGCCATAAAGAACAAATTTTGCGGAACTTATATTTGGTTTTAAACGTGTGGATTGAGAAAGCCATTTTATTTGTCCTCTTTAGGGTTTTGAATATTTAGATGATAAAGTTTTATATAGAGCCGAATTACATTATTTTCATTTTTGTTTTTGTATTTGTTGGCTTTTAAGCCTTACCACCACAAAATATTATAGGTCCCAATATAAAAAAAAGCCATAATATTAAAAGGTCAAAATATCAATAATAATGAGTAGAACAATATATGAGCAATTTAATATGTATATCAATGGCCAATATAATACTAAAAATAACATTTACTTATATAATCATGTATGAATGTATATGGCCTAAATCATTTATGAACCATGCATGAAGAAAACTTACAAGATTAATTGCTCAAAATCTGTATACAAGCTTTATTCACTTTTCTTCCTCTTACAATTAGATAATCTGATTCTCATACATTCTCATGGAGCATTGTCTCAATAGTATAGACATAGAAGATGACACTTCATGTATTTGACTATTATTCTCCATTTGACAAGTCCCATGACCTTTGGCTTATCATCTTGCCACTTGCATACTAGACTCTTCACTTTCTTCTTATTTGCATACTTGACTTTATGACACTTGCACACATCTACATGACTCTTACACTTCTACATGCACTCCTAATATAAGACACTTGTGCACATCCTCACATTACATATTTGCACACTTACATACATGACACTTGTGCACATTCTCTCAATACACACTTGCACTCTAACTTACATGACATTTGTGCATTTCTTGCACATTCCACTTTTACATGACACTTGTGCATTTCTTACACATTGACACTTACATGAAAAGGAAAATCACACATCTAAAGTAAAAGACTCAACCCTAATCTATTACATATTTATAAATGTACCATGAAGGTACTATGGCGGTACATTAGCATGTACCAAATAATGTTCATGTATCAGTGTCAATATTGTCACATCATCATTTTAGAACCATTTTTGCAAGTTTTGGACTAAAGCTAACAAAATCATGTTATGTTTTGTGCAGCCTCATGGTTTTCTCAGTTGTTTCCTTAGAGTGGATATTCCTCCCAATGTTGTTGGTGAAAGTGCTTGAAGGAAAGGGGGGAACCAAAGATCCTTCAAAATGGAATAATATCTAAGCTATAAAAATCATTTGTGATCTTCTATGCAATGAAGATACTATTTTGAAAAGAATGTGTATTTTTCCAAATGTAGCAATTTAAAAAAAAGATCAGTAGCTAGATACCCAATGCTATGTTACAATTGAATTTCAGCATTTTTAGTTACCAATGCTTATGAGCATGTTGCTAGTACACTATCAGAATGTTGTCAATTACATCATTTTTTATCAGAATTTTAGCAGCTCTGATTTTATAATTTATTGAGATGGGTTGAAGTTTGCTGCTAAAAATGATAATCATTCGAAGGAATATGAAATTAAATTTTGTGCCAATTCTTGTTAATTTATATATGGTAGGTGTTGTTAAGCACAAATTAATAGTGAGTGTATATTTTCTTATGAGCATCATAGTATGAGACAATTTCCATTTGGTGAGTGATAACCATTTTTTTTCTATTGAATCATTAAATTGTTATTAGTCAAACACATTGATTTTATAGTTGATAAAATCGATTTTCAAATCAATAATACGTGTTTTCACTAGAATGTCATCAATGATAGAATTGGTTTATGGGAGTTTATGTGAGATCAATTTTATTGAATAATAAGTAATTGGTAAGCCACAATAGACTAGATAATGAGTGTTTTCACTAGAATATCATCAATGACAGAATTGGTTTAAGGGAGTTTATGTGATATCTTTATTGAATAATAAGTAATTGGTAAGCCGCAGTAGACTAGATAATGAGTAGCATGCACTGGCAGACTTAATTCTTGAGACTATATATACATATTGAATTTCAATATTGTAAGGAATTTACATTGTTATTGAATTTCAATGTTGTGAGGAATTTACATCATTAAATGATTGTATACTTGACATATTGGTTAAAATAGTTTGTCAAGTTGGGCTTAGGTGTAATTGTTGAGATAGGTCGTCTTCTATGAGAGCTCAAGTTTGACAGGCATAAAGTCCAAGTGTGTGTGGTTGGGGTGCTTATAGCCCAAGTGAGTTGTCCTCACCTCAATATAAACTGCTATTTGTCAGAGGTTTAAAATGTTTACATAAGATAAAAATAATTAAATACGTTATATTCTAACAAAATATAATTATAATCAACAACAAAACTAATTGCTATTTGGCTTTTGTTGATTACAAGGACCTATCTCACCACACCCAATCATCAATAATACAAGGAAATCAAGCATTAATAACATTTGTATAGCTTAAACATTGAGCGAGCCAAAAGCAAGCCTTACCTTTTCTTGTTTTAGATATTTGGACAAGAGCAGAGAGTGCCAAAGGAAGCAAGTACGAGTAAGGATCACTCGTCCTACTCTAGATCTTTGGGAAAATTATAAAAGTAAAGGGTTCATATGATGAAAAGCTAGGTAGCATGAAAGAAAAGTCATGTTTGAAAGCCCTAATGGGAAGTGAGGATGCCCTATTTGGATGTATGTATGCCCAAGCTAGGAATGAGAAGAAGAGCAAATGTATGGCAAGTTCGATCTAGACAACTATTGAATTTGTAATTTGCTTCATGTCCGACATTGTAAGTTGTATTGGATAGGCCTAAGGGAATTTCATTGTACAATGTATTTAATATTTTGTAATATTTTATTATGTAAGCCCAATGGGACATGGTTAACCTTATTATGGCTGAACCCATAGTTAAGAAAATTGGAATTGGATCGAAATCGGCTTGGAAAAGAATCAGGAAAAAATCAAGGAAAAAATCGGTAAAAAATCGATAATTTTTCATTGAAAAAACCGAAGGAAATGCAAATTTTCATAGAAAAAAAGTTTTTTCATGCATATCACAATTTTTTGACAAAACATCGGTAAAATCAGCAAAAAATCAACCAGCGTGTGAATTGGCAAAAATCGGCTCGAATCAGGATTTTTTGAAGATTTTTTCAACTAACCTAATTTAATATTTAATTAAACTAAAGCCTACTTATTATGTCAGCTTAGGTTAAATTTAATGATGTAATTTGGGGATTTACCAACCCACGTGTTGTAGGTGAGTTGGAGAGGGTAGGACAATCCTCCAAGGGAGGTCCTTGGTTCAAATCTCCACCCTACCAAACGCACATTGGGTACCCAAAATCCAGTTGATAATGTTGGTGCGGTCAGGGCCAGGCCCGACTCTCGGGTGATTTTGACGGTGTAGAACCCCTTGGTCATGGTTTCTCAGACCAAGGTGGTCCCGCAAGGGGTTTTTCTCTAAATTCAAAAAAAAATTGGGGATTTACTATTGCTATAAATACCCCCTCACACTTTTCATTTGATTATTAGAGTGTTGTGCAATAATATCTATGGATAATGATATTTTACGTTTTCTACACGTACCTCCAATATCTCTCTAATTTATTTCTTTCGTTTCTTTACATTGTCTATTTAAGATTTGAGTGGATGGATTGTTTTTGTTTGTTTCTAGAAAATATTGTGAATTCCATCATGGTATTAGAGCTGGTATGGAGCTACCTCACTTAGTCATGCAAAATCGTTCTTCGGAGCCTTCGATATTTCTTCCAAAATTTTGAACAAAAGGAAAAAGGATGATATTTTCTTTCTTCCTTCATCTATTAATCTGAGAGCAATGAAGATTCTTTATCCATATATTTTCAAAGAGAGGCTTCAGATTTTTTATCCATAGTAGCTAAAGATTCAATGTCCAAGACTATTGTTTTAGAAGGAAAAAGGACACACATTGTTTCAAATTCAAATTCAACACATTTCCCACATGCAGGCTTTGGCTTGCTAGCCAAATGAATTGAACCACATAGAAACTTCCTTTATGTTGGAAAGGTACATTGATATTTGTCACAAGAAGCAACCATTGCAGCCAGTAGAGTGTTTCTTTTTACAATAAAAAAAGGCTCAAAATCTATTAAACATGAGAAGGGATTACAATACTTACAATGCCTGACCATAAACAAAGGTAACCAAGACATTGATTAGCTCACCCATGGAGCCGACAATGCTTGAACACCAATCTAAACAACAAGAACATACAATTCTAAAAGACCCGAAACAAAAAAAAAAACAACAAAAGTGAGGAGCGGATAAAATATTTAACTCACAACAGAGACATGATCAACAATATTGGGAACCTCACAATCGATTCTTTTCTCCAAATAATTACATTTTGTATCGATATAACAACAAAGGACAACAAATAACTTGACTAGTTGAGTAAAGAAAGCTCCAAAGAGTGATTCTTTATTTTTTCAATGATCAATTAGAGTAGTGGTAAATATGTAGATTTCTAGTAGTTAAGAGTGTGGCTATCTTTGCTAATTTATCTGCATCCAAGTTAAACTCCCTATAAACATGGTGAATTTGGAAGGACTTAAATAACTTTGTTAGTTTAATAGGTTCCTCTTTCATGTCCTTAAGGACCAAATCATCTACTTCTCAATTTCTCTCTAAGGATTCTGTGATTAACTTGGAGTCAACATTTTCTTGTAAAGCAATTTTCAATCCTCTTAATAGGATTGTCATTTTTGCGTAGTTGTTTGCGTTCAACATGAAACCTTTAGAGAAGCAGCTGACATTTTCCTGTAAGGGCCATACTAGTTTCCCTCTTGCCCCTTCTCTGCTTGGATTTCCAAGTGAATATCCATCAAAATAGAAGGTCACCGTAGATTCTTCAATAATGTCAATAGCTACTGTTTGTCTCAAAGGAACATACTGGTTCAAATTCAAACCAAAGATCTCCAAAATTTATTTTTGCTCCTTGGTACAATGTGCAATTGATAGTACTTTAGTTGGAAATAAAGTAATAGCCTGTTTGCTTGCATAACTGATTATATTTGCTCATAATGTTCTTGAGTTTATGACCTGGTCTCTAAAGCATTTGTCATTATGAGCCTTCCATAACTGCCACATCAAGCAGAAAACCATAGACCTGCATAGTTCTTTAACTAGTAAGCAATTAGTCATTTAATTCAACATCTCTATAGCATCCATAAAGCACTTTAACTCCTAAGAAGGGCATTTAAATAGCTTTAGTAACTTGGTCCAAAGATTCATTGACACTGAACAATTAAAGAGCAAATGATTTAGAGTTTCTCCTATTTAGCAAAGGTGACATTTATCTAGACTGATCACTCCCCTCTTTCTCAGATTCTCAACTATTAGGATTGCACCATGTGCCACCAACCATCCAAACATCTAAAATTTTGGAACCACCCTAGACTTTCAAACGTGCTCCATTGACACCTCTAGAGAATTCTCTTCATTGTCCTAAACAGTTAAGAACATATACACATATTTTGTTGTTAGATTCATTAGTCTTTCATTCTCCTTCCATGTTGGTAGATCTTCCCCCTCTTGGAGAGAAATTTACCTACTTCCCAAGTACTCTTTTAGATAGTTAAAATCATCTTTCAAGTTTTCTAGACAGAGGTCTACCAACTCCATTTTAAAAATACATTCTCTCCACCTTGTTGTGTGGGTCATTCTCACAAAGAAATCCTTGACTTTGTAAATGTTTTGTTGTAAGAAATGAATTATGATGTCTAGATCCGTAAATGTTTCAATGGATTTGGATCCAACCAAGGACTGAGTGAAAATATTTGGTATTTTAGTGATCTTCAACCCTATCAAGATGTTTGACCAAATTTTGGTACCTCTTTGTCCTGGATTAAGGTTTAGTAGAACATCTTTTGGTCTACCTCCACCACAATATTTCTTTAGCAAAAGGTTGGTCCAAGGAGCCTCAAAATTGAGCAACATTCTCCAAGTAGTTTTGGTGGCTAAATATTGGCCAACTTTATCGAGTTGTCTTATCCCGAAACCTCCAAAGTTTTTGGGTGTGCAAATATTATTCCAATTCACAAGGTGATATTTCTTCCTACTATATTTTCCTCCAAACAAAAGAAAAATTTTGAATTCTTTTTCATTTCACTTATTATAGACTTAGGAACTAAAAGTAAGGACATCCAATAAATGAGGATTGTAGACAAGGTTGCCAAAATCAACGTTCTTTTGCTTACCAGGTTTAAAAATTGATTGTCCCAGCTGCCTACTATTCTTTTTATTTTGTCTACTTGAAAAAACCAGTCTACAACTTTGTGGTTGCTAGTTTTGATAGGAATCCCTAGATATTTGATTGTTGAATTGTCTTCTCCTACTTGGAATTGAAGAATTATGTAGATTTTCCTCTTTGGATGGAGCAGTGTATTGAGGAAATAGATGATACTTTTTCCTTGTTTATCACACTCCTAGAAGCTGAAGTGAAAGTTGTCAGAATATTTTGGATAGCCTTGGCTATTTGAATGCTAGCTAAATCCATTAGCAATAATTCATCAACAAAGAGGAGATGAGAGGTTTTCACATTGGCAGTAGCACTTAAGCCTTGAAAAAACTGCTTTTCCTGTTACTTGGAAGGATCTGCGCAACTCTTTTGAGACTAAAGCGAACAAAAAGGATGATAAAGGGCATCCTTGATGAATGCCCCTTGATGTCTCAAAGAGGGAGGACATGCCCACATTTATTATAACTATAGCATTTGGATTACATATGCATCCCTACACCCAATTCGTCCATAGATCATTTAATTCCATTTTATTCAACACCTTGCTTATGAATTACCTATCCAACCTATCATAGGCATTCAAGAGGTCCATCTTGATTTCCATGGCTTTGTTTTTATTCATCATTGCAAAATGTGAAGTTTCTTGAGCTACTATAATATTGTCTTGTAGGTATCTACATGGAATGGAACTACCTTGTTCCACCGAGATCAAATCATTTATGAAGTGCTTTAGTCTGTTAACCATTAAATTGGTTATTATCTTATAAGAAGTATTGCAAAGAGAAATAGAGCGAAATCTATCAAAGGCTACTGCATCTCTATTTTTAGGAATGAATGCAATGAAATAGGTATTGATAGCCCCTAAAACTGCATCAATCTGTGTGGATTCTTCAATCATTTTGACCAAATTTTTCTTTATGATTTATGTAATGACCCACTCGTAAATCAACTCAAAACACCACAAGAGAGAGAGTATTTTTTTTAATTTAAACATTTGTGTGGAATTCACAAGCAAAGGTTGCACAAGGAAGGTTCACAAAACATTTTCATTTCCATTTTCATTTGGCATAACCACATTTGAGATCATCTGCAACTTACAGAACTCAAGTGGATAGGACTGATCAATGTCTTGTAGCTTAGTTCTTGTCTTTTGGAAACTGACCCACCCAGACACATTTACATTTGAGCTATCCCTCAGAATTTAAGAACTTATTTGATAGTTACCTCCTCATAACTATAGTTTGGGCCACAACCCAAACACATTCTACAACCTAGAATGTTCTTTGCCAATTTTGTAGTCGCTTCCCCATGACTGTCCCAAATCATGGAAACATAAGCATCCGATTTGGTAGTCGTCTCCCCGCGATTGTCCCAAATTGTGGAAATATGAACATCCAATTTGGTAGTCACCTCCTCGTGACTATCCCAAATTGTGGAAATATGAACACAATATACCATATTTTATTTACCATCTCTTTTTAAGCATATTATATTTCTTTACTTTATTATTTCATGAAACCATTATAATGGACAAATATTATTAACTAAGCATATAAAATGAATATAATACATGCCATAAAATAAACAAGACATGATTTCATTCATATTCCATCTTAGCAAAGACTAAGCGTATATCATCAAAATAACATTTCATTGAAGAGCATTCATTAAACTAAAGCAGTAGAAGCAATATTCAAAGATAACACCACATATATCCTAGGAAACCCGAAGGTAAAAACTAGCCTCAAATATATCCATTCATTATATTATCACAAATATTCTCCAATACAACCAATTTATGGAATTTCCACAATTTCATTTTCCAAAGCATCAATATAATGCACAAAAATTTCCACAATTCTTTATGAAAGAAAACACCATTCTTTCCAAATATTTTTTTAGTAACAACTTGTTTCATCAATCTAGGAATTATGCTACCAACATTCATATTGTATAAAATAAATATCAAGGAGGGACCCTATAATCCCTCTACATTTATATCATGTTGTATAAAATACGTTCACAAAGGGACCTTATAATTCCTTCAAGAATGAACTCCACGTTCATTCATTATATTATCACAAATATTCTCCAATACAACCAATTTATGGAATTTCCACAATTTCATTTTCCAAAGCATCAATATAATGCACAAAAATTTCCACAATTCTTTATGAAAGAAAACACCATTCTTTCCAAATATTTTTTTAGTAACAACTTGTTTCATCAATCTAGGAATTATGCTACCAACATTCATATTGTATAAAATAAATATCAAGGAGGGACCCTATAATCCCTCTACATTTATATCATGTTGTATAAAATACGTTCACGAAGGGACCTTATAATTCCTTCAAGAATGAACTCCATGTTCATTCTTTTCCAAAGATTGTTTTAACCAAAACCTAGATTTTCCACAGTTCTATCATCGATTTAAAACTTCCACAATTTCAACATCATTCTAAACTTCCACAGTTGTACCCATCAATGGCTACAACCATTTAAATAGCAAGGTAATTTTCTCTAAATTATCTTTGTAATCAAGCTATGATTTGTTTTACAAAAACTATCAATTTTTTCCTAAATTTGACCTAAGGATGCATTCATTTTTTCTCTAATTACTACCTAAAAAGAGACTAGTCTATCTAATCTCTAATTGTTTCAAAAAGGAATATTAATTCACTTAATCCCAAATTACTGAAAAATAAGGGATTAATCTACTTAATACCTAATTACTCCAAAGGAATGATTAAATTCATTTAATCAAAAGTTAATGCAAGAAGGGATTAGGCTTCTTAATCCCTAATTAATCCAAAAAGGATGATTGATTCATTTAATCAAAAAGGTGGATTTAATTAGAAGATCAACCAAGTCAATCATTGGTGACCATTCAAATTTAAGCATGTCAAACATCGATCATCCTAACAAATCTGTTATCATCCAATGCCTGACAACTGGTGCCCTAGTCTCTAGGGCTAGGCTTACCACCTCCTAGTCTCTAGGGCTAGGCTGACCACCTCCAAGCATCCACAATTGGTGCTAGTGATCATTGCTCGATGGCTACAATGACCACCGAGTGGTGGTTACTATTCAAGGGAAGCATTTTTCTTTATAACCTCCTATTCCCCTGCATAGAGAATGTGGGACAAATATTTTCCACTAGCATAATAAAATGTGTTTTGTTTTTAATTTCCCCCCATTGCAAATCGTAGGAGATGAACAACAAACTAACATGTGGCATCGGTGCAAGTGAACCCATGACATAGTGGAATAAGGGCATCAATCTACCAAATGGTAACCACTAGAACAATAATCCAACACGTGGCATCAAGAGACCGCCAATACGTGCCTCAAATTGGTTTGGTCGACCACCAAGTGGTTGGTCCCAAGACCACCACTTGGTGATCGAATACTATATGGATCCTTACTCCCTTTAGAGAGCCTCAATACCCAAGCATATCCCATGTGGGATATTGCTTGGGGAGGCCATAACAATGGCCTCCACTTGAGCGGGTTGAGTGTAGGCCATGGTGCCCTTGGTTGCTCAGGGGTTGACTCCTAAGGTTTAAAAGACCTCACAGGGAGGCTCTGAATCCTCCTACAACCTATCAAAAACCTCAAATATGGTAGGTATCAAGCTAAATTAGATTGGTTTAAGGTTTCTATCTCTGGTTTATAGCATAGAGGGATGTCCATTACAATGATTTTAACAACGATGATTCATGCTTGATTTGAAAGTGCTCACTAAGATTTTAAACCTCACATGATGCCTTCAAAAGTTTTGCTAATGAAATGAAGATGTTGTTAAGAGAGATTTAGCACCATGGATGATTCTACAATTAGAACTAATAAACCAAATCGGCATAGGGGTTTGAGTGTCTATTACAGGGTGTCTCACAGTGAAATATGGTAGAAGAATCACATCAAAACGATTGTGATTTTTCTATCAACACAAGTCTTAAACAAGGTATATGATATTCCTTCAGGAGGCTCACTTATAGAGCTTATTTAGGCCATTTATTGTCTTCCATTTTAGGATGGTTTTAAATTAGTCCTATTTGGCTAACTGTAACAAGACTTCTAAGAAAAGCAAGTGTTGCTCAAACTAGAATTTGACAACATCGCTTAGTATCTAGGTAGCTTGCATATGAGCCTAGTTTGGTGATGGAAAACCAATGTTAAGGAAGGGATCTAAGTTTCCATTAAAAAATAAATAAACCCAGCAATAAAGTTCTTGTAGAGCACAACTACGCTCAAGTGATAGCGATGCCAAAGACGTAAATCAAAATTAATTCTAACCTTATAAAAAATTTGGATTTGTAATCAAATAAAGTCTAAAAAATAAACATAATCACAACCCCTTTCTCTTATGAAGGAATATAAATATACCGATTTTGGAGGCATCAAAGGCATGAAAGGTAAGTTTATACTAGGCTATAATACATAAACAAAGAGGACGGAATCTATAACCAATAGAATGCATAGTCAAAATTAATCAAAAACAATTTTCATTAGACTAGTATTTGAAATTGAATGATAGGATGGTAGAAAGATCCAACATTCCCCAAGTTTTCAATTCCTTCGAGCTTCCTTACTCCCACTAGCTAGAATTCCAATTCCTCCTCGTCTCCTCCTCCTTCTAATCTCCCTCTAAGTGCTCCCCATTTTCTAAAACCAAGATCACCTTTTATAAGGTTTTTCCTCCTCCCTTTTCGAACCCTCAAGTGGATTTTTTTTTATCTTATAAAGATGCCCCTTTAAACATTTCATTCTCCTCCCTCCATTTGGAGGTGTCCAAATCCACTTAGACAATTCCAATTTGGCCTCTTTGCTAAAATTAAGAAGGCTACTATTGAAATAGTAAGATGCTTTAATTAAATTAATATTGAATTGCTTTTTGCAAAGATGCCAATCCTCCTTCATTTGTTTGGAAGAGGGGTCAATTTAGCAAACTATTATTTAATTGCAAGAGGGAAGATGCTCTTTCTCCTCCCTTGTTTTGGAAGAGTCTTAGTCACCCAATTTCTAACTTAATTTCCTATTTTATAAAAATAGGCTAAATAATAAAATTATCTAATTAAAGCTAATCACAATTAATTACATAAACCTGCAATTAATATTAACTCATAATTAGAACCATTATGGATCTTCATCCATATTTTCTTCTTCCTCATCCTCAGAGGTGACTCCCTTGTCCACTCTATCCGAAGGATACCTACTCTTGCATTCATGCAAACTAATGCAAACTATCAGTAGTATTATATTCTCAAATAAACCAATCATATATTGTAAATAATCAAAGATAATGCCATTTATTCTATCTTCTAAATAACATAACAATTCATTAGTCCATCATATGGAAAATCTTGTCAAGGAAGGGTCGTGACATACTGCCCCACTTAATATAAACACATCACTCTATGTTTGCTTGCAATACAAAGCATATATAAACATAGGTTTTCATAACCTCATTTTTTCAAAAGTGAGACTTTGTTAAACATTGTTTTGTTTTCATAGAGATGATATAAATTCATATTTCTATAGCAATTTAGACACAACAAGTCAACATACAACTAGGTTTATCAAGATCTCCCACAAAGGAGTTGCAACCTAAAACTTTATGACCCTTATCATGAGTTAACCTCATAGAAATCAGGTGTCATCAAAGACAAAAATAAAATGTCATAATTCTCACTCTAGGACATCCATATATCCATAATTCTCTTTGGAAAACATATTTCACACCACTAGTGTATCATACTTGATGCCTCCCGTGGTATACATCCTTAGTCAACTGATTAAATGATACCAAAATTATGTTAGGTTCATACTTCAAGAGATATAGATACCAAGTGAGTTCCTCAAAAGAGTCTAAGGTACACCACTTAAGACCCACAAAAAGTGGAGGGTTCACTTAGCTCTACCACTTGATTCACCAATGGTTTCAATAGTGGGAGGAAAAGACTTAATATAAGTAGTCTCCAAGTACTTACTTTGTCTTTGCAAAGTATATATATATATCAGTAATAGTAAAAGGATTACCAAGACTATAATATGCATTATCTAAAATTAAAGCTATTCAGCTAATTAAACCAGAATCCTATTGTATAAATCTTTTCTAATTATATTTGCTACTATTCACCCAACTATGATAAATAGTTAACATTATGGAGTGGTTAATGACTACAACAAAACCAAAAATTAGCGATTGAGTTTTAGATTTAGATCCAGGATCTTTGTTATTACTTTCATGGATCTTTCTCAACCCTTTGCCTTCACAAAATCCCCCACGATCTGTTTGTATCATGTATGTTGTGAACCATTAAATATTTTCTCATTGGTTCACATATGCGAATATTAATAATACCACATGCACTATGTTGTGGTATTTACCATTGTCTAAATAGTGCATAATACGTTATTAAAATTGACCACCACTAGGTGGTCAGGTGGCATATTACTCTGCTCCATGGACGGTGACATTTGGTGGCATTTCAACCGTGGTAAAGGTTTTGTTTACCTTTATCTTCAGATGTGATGGGGTGTGTTCAGGGTTCATGTTGGCTCTGTCTTTGTATTCTTTCCCCATGGCTAAGATGTTCAACTTCTTTCTCTAGCCAAAGGTTAGGTTTGTATTGTAACATGGTTAATAATATAAACAAAATAAAATATTCTTTTATTGTTCTGCCTACCCAAAGAATCAAGGGTCAAACTTATTCCACATAAGGTGTCATTCCAAATTATTGAGCAACAAAATCTTCAACGTTCTTCTTCCTAACTTCCTAGAAGAAGGTCTTTTCATGCTTTCACTCATATTAACTCTTCTAAGATGAGTAAAATAAGGAAAACTATGCGCTTCCTACATAATCCATCTCCTCGAATTCCCAATTTTGGGTATAAGTACCTAATTTTTAAGACATAAAAGTTCATCCTTTATGATGAAATCCTTGTCCTCTCTAGGATTTATTTTATTTTGTCCTGATTTTCATGGCAATATCCATTCTAATATTGCATTCACTTGACTTAGATCGTTAAGTTGATGTGACTACAAGTTAAAATAGTTATAGGACTTAAAATTGATTAGTTTTATCCCATTTTAGTCTTAGGATTCACTCCTAAGGTGGACTTATGTACCTTCTATTGTTCATAATCCTCATATTCCTTGACATAATTTATCCACTTAAAAAGAAAATCTTATTTAAGTATAGCCAAAACTTAACTATAGATGAAATTTTCCATTCCCATTCTTTCTTATTAAACATGATCAAACTTAACCAAGAATTAATTTACATTTTAATTCATGTTTATTTATTATATTAGGCACAATCCATTGGCATACTTTATGATAATTACCTCTCGATCCTTTCACCACTCTATGTTGGACTTTCTCCTCCTATCTAGGAGACTGCTTATGAAGCTATTTGAGAAGCGGTCTGAGAAGCTACTTGAGAAGTTACCTGAGCTCTATTCTATGATATTGCTCAACTTGCTCATGTTGTCCTTACATGCCCACATTGTGCTCTAACAGTTGGTTGTGAGGAAATGATCATACCATGGCTCACCAATGCATCAAAATATGAGACCATGAATGCAGTCCTATAATCATCCCTTTCTCGTTGTGGTACATTTTTTGCTTGTAGGTCTACTACTGTTATTGCTCTCTAGTTATTACTTTGTGCTACCTATAGATGGAGCCTATCATGTTCTTTTGTAATGGCTTCTCTCAGCTTCAAAGCTCATATTTTCTTGTACCCACAAGCCTTCTTGCTCTAACTTTGTGATTTTAATTGTTGGACTTGCTTCCTAAAAGACTTTACCTCATGCATTCCATCCATCATCAAATGTCAATCATCATATTCTTTATAGTTTTATGGACCTGATTTCATCTCTAATCGATGATGTACATGTCATCTAGAAATCTTCTCTTCATTGCCAACAACCTCCACTGTTTCTTCAATTACTTCATTAATTTCCTCTATATCTATGTCTTCCTTCCAATCTTCCTCTTTTTACTATCCTTGAGTGGCCCACCATCTATCATACTCTAGGATTGTTCCAATATCATCATCATCTGGAACTCATATATCCTCATATGGTTCTAGGTTCAATGGTACCATCAATGGTGGTACTATTATATTTCTCTCCATCCTTGTATAGATCATAGGTGGATCCAATATTATTTGTCTAATACCAAACTATCGCAATACTCAAGTATATTGAAAATACTCATAAAGTATGCTTTGTCATCCAATAAACCACCTTGTTCATTGTGTATGAGCTAGTTGTATTCCATCCTCAACCCACATTGGGCCTTTCATCCATAGACACTAGGTCACATCTTGAGGTCTCAAATTTGAACATATAGAGCAATACTACTCTCTATTACCTTCCTGTGGTCCATTAACCTTCATTTTTTTCCCCCTTTCCATAGTAATGTATAAGGTATCTTTGGTCCCACCTAACGATGTGCATCATAAGGCAATCCTTGGGATCTTTCCACAACCAAATGTTCCCAAGCCCATACATGTAGTAAAATACTACAACTCATTCTTGTTTACCTTACCATTCGAACCTTTAATAACTCTATAAGTTTGAGATAACAAGGTTGGTGCCCATGCAAACATGATTGAATTATCCACTAGATCTTGCACCACTCCTAACATATTCCAGGGAAATCGTGCACTAGACAAATCAAGTAAAATAATGCCTGAAATAAGCGCCATCACTATAGCCTATCTATGTGTCAATTTTTCCAACACATAATGCATCTCATACATTATACTAGCCTTCTCATTGTTCACATATCTCCACTAAGATCCAAACACTCTTTCCAATAACCACCCCTTCTTTGTTTCATCAACAAGTACATCCCTCTACTGGTAACCAATATATTCGGTATACATCTTCTAGAGTGATGGTTATCTCTATAGTGGATAATTGGAATGTCCCCCTATTGGGACCCCATATTTCAATTAAGGTTGATAGATAAAATATATTTGCATACACCAGCTCTATATGCGCAATTCCTTCCAATCCTATTTCTCTCAACCATCGTCAGTCATCGTCATTCAACATATCCCTCACACTTTGAAAGATTGCTCTAAACGTATGATGTACTCTTACAAATTTTAATGTATTTATTTCCTCTGCATTGCCTCCTTGACTAGATCCATCACCACTAAAATTCATCTTCTCTTCTCAAAGTGTATTCACTAGTAGGTCAACAATCAATAGCAATAGAATCACGAAGCATACTATGATATTTGCTCCAAATATACTCAAACTCAATAATGTCAGCCCTAATACAAGTATAATCACATTATACTTTATGGAAATTGATAAGTAACTCTTTCTTCTCTTCGAATTTGAACAAATAAAAATCCAAGTTTTCATCTCAACCTTCGAAGCTATAGAATTAATAATTTTAATTACTCCTTCGATTATCTTCAAGTGTCTAACCAATCAATAGTTTATGACACATCGATATTACTTAGTTTTCTAGTTGATCATATCATCTCGAGACTCCACATTAATCCTCCATGGATCATATCTCGATCATCTTGGTCTCCTTATTCTTATTAAGCCACCCATCACTATTCTCATATTAATTAACTAGTAACACATCATTTCTCTAAACCACCCTAGCTACAACGATGCACAATGTGATTGAAATCCTATTATTTCTTTATGTGTGTCCCACCTTTATGGTATTTTATCCTATTTTATGTCTCATCCATCAATTCATCTTGTATATATCTATTTATACTCCTATCCTTGGGTGCCATCTTAATTCTAATCAAAATTGCTTTAGAATGAATAATTTAATGCAAAACATTTTGAGATAGGCACCTTGCGAGAAGACAAGTGTAACCTATATATAATTAGTTTAATTATATATAGTTAGTTTTTTATCCCTAAATTTCCTCACTATCATTTATTTGGTAATGGCTACTTTTATTCTTGTTCCATGCAAGATACTACTCCTAGGTAAGTTTATATATTATCATTCACCTGATAATGATGGTCACTCTTGCTCCATGCAATATACCATATTAAAGTAAAGCTACCTTTCCTCATATTATTTTTAAGCAATCGTTAGCTTATTTATAGAAGTTTATAGTTTTATGACCTAGAGTTCTTAGTTGTTAAATCTCTAATTGAGAAACCTTTGGTCTTAAACCAACCTATGATTCTTTTTCTAGCATCTTTTAATAGCCTAAACCTAATACTAACGTTCATTTTCTAGCCTAGGCTTGGATACCAATTGGAATGACCCACTCGTTAATCAACTCAAAACAACACAATAGAAAGATTATATATATTAACATTAGTGTGGAATTCACAACCAAAGGTTGCACAAGGAAGGTTTACAAAAAAATTCCATTTTCATTTCTATTTGGCATAACCACATTTGAGATCATCTGCAACTTACGAAACTCAAGTGGATAGGATTGATCAATGTCCCATAGCTTAGTAATTATCTTTTGGGAATCGACCCACCTAGACACATATGAGCCATAACCTGAAGAACACAAGCTTATACTGAGAGGAGGGGGTGAACAATATAAGACCACTTTTTACTTTTCTTTCCCAATCAATATTATGCAATGTAAAGATAGCAATATCAACAATAGTAATCAAAGCAATGCACAAATCACCACATAAAATAGAGACACCAATTTTACGTGGTTCACCCAATGTGGGCTACTCCATGGAGAAAATATTTCACTAAAATTTTCTCAATCAATCTCTTGGGAATCCTTTCCCTATTACAATGTTTATGGATCTCTATCCAAAGGAGACACCAATCCCCTAATCAAGTTCATGGATCTCTATCCATAGGAGAACTCCTTTCTCCTTTGCTCTGGCTGATGATCTTCTAGAAGAACTTTTGCCCCCACTACTCTAGCTAATGGATCTCTATCCACTGAAGACACTTGTCCTCACTACCCTAGCTAATGGATATCTATCCACTGGAGACTATCATCCTCTATACTCTGTCACCTCCAAAGCTCTATCTCAAATCTATACTAAACACAGTCCTTTGGTCTAGCACAAATCTTCTCAATATTTTTCTCTAGTCTGGCACAAACCTATCCTCAAATTTGCACCAAACTCTATCCTCTAATCTACACTAAACATTGTCCTTTAGTCTAGCATAAATCTATCCTCAATATCTGATCTGCACTAAACACAATCCTTCAGTCTAGCACAAATCTATCCTCAATATCTGTCCTCAAGCCTTAACACAAAGCTTGACTTAATCTCAAATCAACTCTTCTAGATCTACCCCAAACCTTAACCCAAGGTTTGAACAAATCAATCAATCAACTTTGCTCACAAGTCTACTCAAAGACTTGTCTTAAATATTCCTTGTAAGCTTCCACAAAAGCTCACACTAATCTGTCCACAAGTCCTCTCTAGAACTTGTCCAAATATGCTCAACAAGTTCTCACTAGAACTTGTCCAAATCTGCTCAACAAGTTCTCACTAGAACTTGTCCAAATCTTCTCAATAAGTTCTCACTAGAACTTATTCAAATCTGCTCAATAAGTCCTCACTAGAATTTATTCAATTCTACTCTCAATCTGTATTGTAAGCTTCCACAAAAGCTCACACAAATCTATCCACAAGTCTTCTCAAAGACTTGCTTTAAATCTGCTCAACAAGTCCTCACTAGAACTTGTTCAATCTCATAGAAACATAAAGAGAATTGTTAGAGACTCAATATGCTTCACATTCACTTCAATACTCAATCACTTTCAATCACTCTTCTATCACAGAAACATATAGAGAATTGTTAGAGACTCAATATGTTTCACACTCATCAACACTCAACCTCTTTCTCAAATCAATTCAGAATATAGAATAATTTGTTTCATAGAACTTGAACTATCACTTCACACATCCACTTGACTAGGCTCAAACAACTCTTACTCAACCAATCACTCAATGAAAGAATCCTTGCTCACATACCCTAGTCCAAGCACATGAACACTCACTCAAAATGTTTCCAACAATGTTTATCAACCAATCTCACATAACAATGATACTCATGTTCTTTCCAAACCCTAGTTCAAGTTCTTCACTCAATTACTCACTTCAACAACAATGCTTATAAAACAATCTTCGCATAACAATGATACTCATGATCTTTGCAAACCCTAGTTCAAGTTCCTCACTTAACCAATGGCTTCAACAACAATGCTTATCAAACAAGGTTTTATGAACAACTCTTTATTCCAAAAAACCTTGAAGCATTAACTCAAAACACACTCAATAAGGAAGCCTAATTAAGTCATTTTCACTCCAAAATTGTTTTTCAAAAAACCAACCAATCAACTCAACCATGGAAGAATATGCCCATACCTTTTTCTTGATGTAGAATGATCTTCAAAAGCCTAGTATCAATTATCACAACTTTCTTTGCCAAGTACAAAGGGTTAGATGACAAGAATTATCACCCTAACACTTTTTACAATTTACCTTAAACACAAAGATAAATTAAATCCAAAATACACCTTATTGCTCCATCTCAATTAATAAATTTCAACATCATAATTTTCATCAAAAACCCTCTTATAAAATATAACACAATTTCTACTTATAACTCCTTTCTTAAATTGCACTTATCAAATAAAATCATTTATAAAATAATGCAATTTATTCTTCTAAGATAAAAATCAATTACCTTAGTTTTACTTAATCAAAAACAACTTTTACCATGCCCAAAAATCACCTTAACACATAGGTAAATAATCCAATTTAATTATCACCTTATACCTCCCAATTTACTCACAACAACCTTAGGGCAAACAAAAATTTAAATAAAAAATTGTACCTTTACCCTTAGTGGGTTTTGAACCCACGATGTTGCCTCCTCAAGCGCCTTAGCCATGGCCTTGGTTGCCACGTGAGCTAAGCGCTCACATGGGAGCTAAACTCCCCATGCGCTCCTTATTCCTTTCACTAGCATCAAAACCAAAATGAAAAGGGGCTTCCCAAAACTATTGCCGTTGGGTTTCGAACCCGTAACCTCCCCTCTGCAAACACTAAGCACTTGCCACCTGCGCTAGCCATCGAATGGTGCTAGAACCCAAGCACCTTGTCTTCTTCAACACCCCGAACTTCGGGATAAACGTAGTGCACGAATTTTTGTCTTTCCTCCATGAAAATGCAACACATTTTCAATTCGAATGCAAGTGTATTTCTTTTGGCCTTAGCGAGACAATATTTATATTGCTAAGTGCCTTGTTTTGTTATTTCTTCCAACACGTCGATGGGGTGATTTTCGTCTTGCACGTCAACGGGGTAACCTTAGGGTTATACCATTTCAAATAAATAAATATTTATTTATAAAATTTAAATTCAATTTTGAATTTAAATATTTATAAATTAAATATTTAAACCTTCCTTGGACTTTTTAACTTGGAATAAAAAGTCTCCTTGGGTTTTTATGAAAACCTTTTATTTTTCCAATCCATGGTTTTTAATAAAACCTTTTATTTATGCTTCCTATAATATCAAAAATGAATATTATGAAGCTCTTTTGCCATCAACCTTTTGCATTGCTCCTTTTGACCTTTTGGCATCAATGGCAACCTCATGCCTTGACATCAATGACAACTTTATGGACTCAAAATGTCCAACAATCTCCCCCTTTGTCATTGATGGCAACCCAATAACTTTTTACCATTTCCTTGACCTTTTATTCTGCTCCCCTTGGGAAATTGCTCTCTTATTAAACCAAATCTCTCCCCCTTACTCAAATATCTCCCCCTTTGACATCAAAGGCAAAGGGTCACCTTTGGGGCTCGGGGCTAAGAATGAGTCTCTTAGCTTAGCCCCTCCCCCACCTCCTCTTGAGGTGGTTAATTCTGGGGTGGGAGTATTTCTACTCCCAGCAAGCACTGATCTTTACCTTTATCCTCTTTCCTTTTCATCTGATCCTTCTGATTTCTTTGACTATTCTTGTTCTATTCCTGTCCATGTCCATATTCTTGTTCCTGTTCATATCCATATTCATGTTCTTGTTCTTGTTCATGTTCCTATTCATGCTTGATTCTGGAATGTCTACTCTACACCACTTTTTTGTGTGTCTATCATTATTGCACTTATAACACTTAATGTTATTATTCCTTGGAGGTCCAAATGTCTTAGGATTTCTCCTGGTGAAGCCATATCCCTTTCTATCATGAAATCTACAATTCATTACCTTGTGATAAAATTGATTACATGAGTAGCAATACCCATGGAAAAGCTATATGTTTCCATATTCCTATCTTTCATGTGTCCTTCATTGTGAAGCCATGTGCCCAAATCTGTGACATGAGAAACATCTTCCATTGAAGTTTCCTTGTCTTGACCTCATTGGTCTCTTAGTCTCTCTTAACCTATTCTAATTGTTGTTCCATATGTTTCTCCTTTGTGCATTATTCCTTTCCTTTTTGAACTTTCTATTGTCCAACTCATCCTAAGAAGTCTCACTTTCTCTTATACTATCTTCTTTAGAAGTTTCTTCTTCTTCAGAACTTGAGGTTGACTCTTTTTCCTATTTCTTTTGAGCTTGTTCAAAACCAAGACCTATTTTGTTTGTTGACCTTCTTTGTACCTTGATCATTTTATCCACAATATTTGAACTCTTTCCAAACTTGTGTAGCTTATTCTTGGACTTTTATAAATATTCCCTTAGTAGAGCTACTTCTTGTTCTAAATTTTCACATTCTAAGACCTTTGCTTCTAGCTTATCCTTGAACTTCTTTGTCTTAGCCATTGATTTGTCTAGATCCTCTATAAAAATTCTTCTCTCTTCATCACATTCTTGAAACTAAAATTCCAGTTTGGAGTTTTGCTTTCTTACCCTTTTTACTGTGTCAAGAGCATAAATAAGTTATGCCTTAAGATCATATCCTTCTTTTTCTGATTCTTCCTCTATTTTTTTGCCTTTGATAACATCTTCATTATTTTCTAACTTGTCTTCTGTAGGATCATCATCTTCTTCTTCTTCTAGTGCCATTAGAAGATTCTCTTCTGGTCCTTCTAGTGCATCCTCATATTCATCATCACTAAAATTGAAACCATTCCTTGTGCAACTATCTTCAAGATGTCCAAAATTACCACATCTAAAGCACTTGAGAATTATTGGTGACCTTTTCTTAACTTCTTTTTCTTTAATCATAAATAGGACTTCATCTTTATCATTATCTGAAAAACTATTATCACTATCGCTTGAGTACTTGTCTTGTCTGTATAGTAGCTCCTCTTTTGTCTTTGGAAGAACTTATTTCCTTGTCTACCTTGTCCATCCTTACCTTTCTTTTGGTGCCTGTATCTTTCTGATTCCCTATTCCTGTGATCCTATTTTTCTTCATCATTGTTATTTTTAGCTTCTTGAAAATCAGTTGCATAGTGACCATACTTTCCATAATTGAAATATCTAACAGATTTTGTATATTTAAATCTTTTTGAATCCTTATTCCTTCTGCCATAATTAGCTTCTTCATCATTGGATGACTCATTTCTTGATTCTGACTTCTTACCCTTTGTATTCTTAGTAGCTTTGAATGTTCTTCCTTATAGGGATTAGGTTCTTTTGTTCTTAACTCAAAAGCTATAAGAATACCAAGCAACATATCTCTTGTCAAAGAATCATCATCCTTTGATTCTTCTATAGCAAAAATATTTTCACTAAATATTTTTGGAAGAGATCTTAAGACCTTATCACAAACATCTGATTCTTCAACCTTAAGTCCAAGTCCTTGCATAGCATTAACAACCTCATCAACTCGAAGTAGATAAGTACTAATTTTTTCCTCATCCTTCATTCTTAACTCTTCAAATTGTCCTTTGAGATTTCGTATCTTTGCTTTCTTGACACCTTTATCTCCTTCATATATGCTTTGCAACTTATCCCAAATTCCTTTTGCATCTTTATAGTGCATAACTTTTATGGACTCTATTCTATGCAAACCTCTCAAAATTGCATTCATTGTTTTTGAATTGTAATGTTGTAGAAGCTTACCTTCCTTATCTGTAGGTGGATCAATTGGGGGTATGTATCCATTTTCAACTGCTTCCCAAATTTCATTGCCAAGTGCCATCAAGTGAATCTTCATTCTCATACTCCAATATATATAATCACTTCCATAAAATATTGGTGTTGGATTATCTGAGGACACATTCTTAGAATCCATTGTGTTCTTGAAAGCTTTTCCTTCAAGCTGTTAAACTCTTCTGAAGGAACCTGCTTTGATACCAATTGAAGAACACAAGCTTATACTGAGAGGGGGTGAACAGTATAAGACCACTTTTACTTTTCTTTCCCAATCAATATTATGCAATGTAAATATAGCAATATCAATAGTAGTTATCAAAGCAATGCATAAATCACCACATAAAATAGAGACACCAATTTTATATGGTTCACCCAATGTGGGCTACTCCATGGAGAAAATATTTCACTAAAATTTTCTCAATCAATCTCTTGGGAATCCTTTCCCTATTATAATATTTATGGATCTCTATCCAAAGGAGACACCAATCCCTAATCAATTTTGTGGATCTCTATCCATAGGAGAACTCCTTTCTCCTTTGCTCTAGCTAATTATATTATAGAAGAACTGTTACCCCCACTACTCTGGCTAATGGATCTCTATCCACTGAAGACAATTGTCCTCACTACCCTGGTTAATGGATCTCTATCCACTAGAGACTATCATCCTCTATACTCTATCACCTCCAAATCTCTATCTCAAATCTATACTAAACATAGTCCTTCGATCTAGCACAAATCTTCTCAATCTCTATCTCTGATCTAGCACAAACCTATCCTCAAATATGCACCAAACTCTATTCTCTAATCTACACTAAACACTGTCCTTTGATGTAGCACAAATTTATTCTCAATATCTGATCTACACTAAACACTATCCTTCGGTCTAGCACAAATTTATCCTCAATCTCTATCCTCAAGCCTTAACACAAATCTTGACTTAATCTCAAATCAACTCTGCTAGATCTACCCCAAACCTTAACCCAAGGTTTGAACAAATCAATCAATCAACTCTTCTCACAAGTCTACTCAAAGACTTGTCTCAAATATGCCTTGTAAGCTTCCACAAAAGCTCACACTAATCTTCCCACAAGTCCTCTCTAGAACTTGTCCAAATCTGCTCAACAAGTCCTCACTAGAACTTGTCCAAATCTGCTCAACAAGTTCTCACTAGAACTTGTCCAAATATACTCAATAAGTCCTCACTAGAACTTATTCAAATTTTCTCAATAAGTCCTCACTAGAATTTATTCAATTCTACTCTCAATATATATTGTAAGCTTCCACAAAATCTCACACAAATCTATCCATGTCTTCTCAAAGACTTACCTCAAATCTACTCAACAAGTCCTCACTAGAACTTGTTCAATCTCATAGAAACATAAAGAGAATTGTTAGAGACTCAATATGCTTCATATTCACTTCAATACTCAATCACTTTCAATCACTCTTCTATCATAGAAACATATAGATAATTGTTAGAGACTCAATATGTTTCACACTCATCAACACTCAACCTCTTTCTCAAATCAATTCAAAATATAGAATAATTTGTTTCATAGAACTTGAACTATCACTTCACACATCCACTTGACTAGGCTCAACCAACTCTACTCAACCAATCACTCAATGAAATAATCCTTGCTCACATACCCTAGTCCAAGCACATGAACACTCACTCAAAATGTTTCCAACAATGCTTATCAACCAATCTCACATAACAATGATATTCATGTTCTTTCCAAACCCTAGTTCAAGTTCTTCACTCAATTACTCACTTCAACAACAATGCTTATAAAACAATCTTCACATAACAATGATACTCATGATATTTGCAAACCCTAGTTCAAGTTCCTCACTTAACCAATGGCTTCAACAACAATGCTTATCAAACAAGGTTTTATCAACAAATCTTTATTCTAGAAAACCTTGAAGCATTAACTCAAAACACACTCAATAAGGAAACCTAATTAAGTCCTTTTCACTCCAAATTTGTTTTCCAGAAAACCAACCAATCAACTCAACCATGGAAGAATATGCCCATACCTTTTTCTTGATGTAGAATGATCTTCAAAAGCCTAGTATCAATTATCACAACTTTCTTTGCCAAGTACAAAGGGTTAGATGACAAGAATTATCACCCTAACACTTTTCACAATTTACCTCAAACACAAAGATAAATTAAATCCCAAATACACCTTATTGCTCCATCTCAATAATAAATTTCAACATCATAATTTTCATCAAAAACCCTCTTATAAAATATAACACAATTTCTACTTATAACTCCTTTCTTAAATTGCACTTATCAAATAAAATCATTTATAAAATAATGCAATTTATTCTTCTAAGATAAAAATAAATTACCTTAGTTTTACATAATCAAAAACAACTTTTACCATGCCCAAAAATCACCTTAACACAGGTAAATAATCCAATTTAATTATCACCTTATACCTCCCAATTTACTCACAACAACCTTAGGGCAAACAAAAATTTAAATAAAAAATTGTACCTTTGCCCTTAGTGGGTTTTGAACCCATGACGTTGCCTCCTCAAGCACCTTAGCCGTGGCCTTGGCTACCGCATGAGCTAAGCGCTCACGTGGGAGCTAAACTCCCCACACGCTCCTTATTCCTTCTACTAGCATCAAAACCAAAACGAAAAGGGGCTTCCCAAAATTGCTGCCATCGGGTTTTGAACCCGTAACCTCCCCTCTACAAACACTAAGCACTTGCCACCTGCGCTAGCCACCGAATGGTGCTAGAACCCAAGCGCCTTATCTTCTTTAACACCCCGAACTTCGAAGTTATGAAATTTAAATGGTGCACAAATTTTTATCTTTCCTCCACAAAAATGCAACACGTTTTCAATTCGAATGCAAGTGTATTTCTTTTGGCCTTAGCGAGGCAATATTTATATTGCTAAGTGCCTTGCTTTGTTATTTCTTCCAACATGTCGACGGGGTGATTTTCGTCTTGCACGTCGGAAGAGTAACCTTAGGGTTATACCATTTCAAATAAATAAATATTTATTTATAAAATTTAAATTCAATTTTGAATTTAAATATTTATAAATTAAATATTTAAACCTTCCTTGGACTTTTTAACTTGGAATAAAAAATCTCCTTGGGTTTTTATGAAAACATTTCAAATAATGCCAATCCATGGTTTTTAATAAAACCTTTTATTTATGCTTCCTATAATATCAAAAATGAATATTATGAAGCTCTTTTGCCATCAACCTTTTGCATTGCTCCTTTTGACCTTTTGGCATCAATGGCAACCTCATGCCTTGACATCAATGACAACTTTATGAACTCAAAATGTCCAACATAACCTAGCATGTACACTCGAGCTACCCCTCAAAATATAAGAACTTATTTGATACTTACCTCCTCATAACTATCGTTTGGGCCACAACCCAAACACATTCTACAACCTAGAATGTTCTTTGCCAATTTGGTAGTCGTTTCCTTGCGATTGTCCCAAATCATGGAAATATAAACATCTGATTTGGTAGTCACCTCCTCGTGATTGTCCCAAATTGTGGAAATATGAACATCCAATTTGGTAGTCACCTCCTCGTGACTATCCCAAATTGTGGAAAGATGAACACAATATAACATATATTATTTACCATCTCTTTTTAAGCATATTATATTTCTTTACTTTATTATTTCATGAAACCATTGTGATGGACAAATATTATTAACTAAGCATATAAAGCGAATATAATACATTCCATCAAATAAATAAGACATGATTTGATTCATATTCCATCTTAGCAAAGACTAAGTGTATATCATCAAAATAACATTTCATTGAAGAGCATTCATTAAACTAAAGCAATAGAAGTAATATTCAAAGATAACACCACATATATTCTAGGCAACCCGAAGGTATAAACCCAGCCTCAAATATATCCATTCATTATATTATGACAAATATTCTCCAATACAACCAATTTATGGAATTTCCACAATTTCATTTTCCAAAGCATCAATATAATGCATAGGAGTTTCCACAATTCTTTATGAAAGAAAACACCATTCTTTCCAAATAAATTTTAGTAACAACATGTTTCATCAATCTAGAAATTATTCTACCAACATTCATATTGTATAAAATAAATATCAAGGAGGGACCCTATAATCCCTCTATGTTTATATCATATTGTATAAAATAGGTTCACGAAGGGACATTATAATTACTTCAAGAATAAAATCCACGTTCATTCTTTTCCAAATATTATTTTAACCAAAACCTAGAACTTCCATAGTTCTATAATCGATTTAAAAATTCCACAATTCCAACCACATTTGTATCCATCAATGGCTACAACCATTTAAATAGAAAGGTATTTTTCTCTAAGTTATATTTATAATCAAGCTATGATTTGTTTTACAAAACCTATCAAATTTTCCCTAAATTTGACCTAAGGATGCATTCGATTATTCTCTAATTACTCCCTAAAAATAGATAAGTCTATCTAATATCTAATTATTTCAAAAAGGGAGATTGATTCACTTAATTACAAATCATTGCAAAAAGAACAGATTAGTCTACTTAATCAAATCTACTTAACAAGTCCACACAAAACTTTTCCAATCTCATAGAAGAATAAATAGAATTGTTAGAGACTCAATATGTTCTATAATCAAAGCTTCAATCACTTTATCAACTCAAATCAATCTCATAGAAGCATAAAGAGAATTGTTAGAGACTCAATATTTTCTATACTCAAATATCAATCACTTTCACAACTCAAATCTATCTCATAGAAGCATAAAGAGAATTGTTAGAGACTCAATATGTTCTACACTCAAAGCTCAATCTCTTTCACAACTCAAATCAGAATCTAGAATAGTTTGTTTTATGGAACTTGAAAAATCAATTCATATGTCCACTTGACTAGGCTCAATCAACTCTACTCAACCAATTTATCAAGAACCAACCCTTGCTCATAAACCCTAGTCCAAGTATGTAAAAACCAACTCAAAATGTTTCCAACAATGCTCAACAACAAATCTCACATAACAATGATACTCATGTTCTTTCCAAAACCCTAGTTCAAGTTATTTGCACAATAATTCACTTCAACAACAAAGCTTATAAAACAAGGTTTTAATCACAACTCTTAATTCCAAAAAACCTTGAAGCATTAACTCAAATACTTTTGAAAAGGAAACCCTAATCAAATCCTTTTCACTCCAAACTTTATTTTTGTAAGCCAATCAATCAACTCAACCAAAGAAGAATTTTCCCATACCTTTTTGTTGCCAAAGAGTTGATCTCACAAATCTGTCACACTCACAATTACTTCTTTGCCAATCTCAATAAGGGTTAGAAGACTTCAATAAAACACAATACAAAAGATGACTAAAATACATCTTATCACTCCAACTTAAAAATAGTATTCACCATAATCTTCTTTAATAGAAAAACCCTTTGTTAAAATGAAATCAATGCTCAATAGTCTTAATCCTCCAATATATCACTATATTAATTAATACTTTACAAAGACCTCCTTATCACTCCTAATAACAAAGGAGGGAATCGAACCCTCAACCTTGCCCACAATGTGTGCCTTAGCCGCATCCAAAGTCGTCGCACGAGCCATGCGCTCATTTGTAATTAACGAAGCACCACCACGTGCTTCAACTCTCAACTCCTTCTTCCCTTGGCAAAATGACGTGCGCCTTCGGTGCCTTAACCAACACAACCTCCAATGCTCCTATCGCGTTTCGAACGCAGGCCCTCGCATGAACAAACATTTTCATGCCTCCTAGCTCACCACTAGGCCACGTTGTCCTATGTGCCTTCGAAAATTAATGCTTCTTTCCTAAAACACTTTGTTGTCCACGAAATTTGCAATTCTCACGAGCTCTTTATTCTTTTTAAATGCCAATTAAAATTCCGAGCAAGGATAATGTTTTAGACTTTGGGCAATGTATTTATATTGCTTCCTCCATACCTTGGGAGATGTCGGTGCTTCCCTGATTTCCTTCCACAACGTCAGCTAAGGTTTTAAAAGCGCTTTGAATGCTTTTTCTTCCAAACCCAACCTTTGGGTTTATGAAATATAATTAAACTTTATAAAACCCACTTTGATTTATAAAATATTATAATAAAAATTATAAATATTTTATTTGGGGTTTTCACCATATCACTTTAATATTATAATATCACTTATTATAATATTAATAAATTGTTTTTCTTGGATTGACCTATTCTATTGGGTGTAAAATATAGATATTTAAACCCATCATGAATTTCATTAAACTTCCACTTGCACTTAAGTTGACCTGACACCTTGACATCAATGACAACTAATTTTGAACATCAATAACAACTGCTCAAAATATCCAACAGTAAAAACGATATATTTCCACTCAATTAATTTAATGTAAGAAGAAGATACTTTTAAAAAGAAAGATTACCTATACAAGACGGTAAACTTCCACTTAGTTCGTTTTTACTGAGATTAACAAAAGTAAGATTGGTAAGCAGACAAAAAGTAGGGGGAATTCTCCCACACAAGCTATTATTCCCCAAATCAAGATGTGCAAGATAAGAGAGATTTCCAAGAGAGAGGAAGAGTACCTTCTAACTGACATGAAAAACATTTTCCACTAAAGTTTCCTTGTCTTGACCTTATAGATCTTCTATTCTGATTGTTGTTCCATCTATATCTTCTTTGCACATTGTTCCTGTTTTTGTTGAACTCTTTATTGTCCAACCCATTCTTTGATGTCTCATTTTCTTTTCCACTATATTCTTCTGAAGTATCTTCATCTGAAGTTTTTTCTCCTCCAAAACTTGAAGTTGACTCTCCTTCCCATTTCTTTTGATCCTTTTCAAATCCAAGACCTATTTTCTTTTATGTAGTACTTTGTGTCTTGATAAACTTATCCAAGTTCTTTGAGCTATTTTTAAATCCTTTCATCTTGATCTTGGAGTCCTCTAAGTCTTCTTTTAGTAGTGCCACTTCTTTTGCTAACTTCTCACATTCCAATATATTTGCTTCTAACTTATCTTTGAACCTTTTTGCTTTATCCTTTGATTTTTCTAAATCCTTTATAAGCAATCTTCTCTCTTCATCACATTCTTGAAATCGAATTTCAACTTTAGAGTGTCGCTTCCTTACCTTATTTACGATGTCAAGGGCATAGATAAGTTCTCCCTTGAGATCATAACCATTCTATTTTGAATAATCCTCTATTTGTTTGCCTTTGTCCACATCATTATTCTCTTTTGGCTTGTCTTCTATAGGATCACTTTCATCTTCTTCTAATAATGCCATTAGAATATTTTCATCTGGTCCTTCAAGTGCATTCTCATACTCATCATCACTAAAACTATAACCATCCCTTGTACAATCATCTTCAAGATGTCCAAAGTTACCATATCTAAAACACTTGAGAATAACTAGAGTTTTCTTAACTGGTTCTTTTTCTTCAATCATAAACATAACTTCATATCTATCATTGTCTAAAAAACTAGCATCACTATCACTTGAGTACTTACTTGCATTATCCGCATAGTAGCTTCTCTTTTGTCTTTGAAATAACTTCTTTCCTTGTCTGCTTTGTCCATCCTTGTTTTTCTTATGATGCTTATCCTACCTATATATTTCTGATTCCCTGTACCTGTGATCCTATTTTTCTTCACCATTGTTGTTCTTTGTTTCTTTACAATCTGTTGCAAAATTTCCAAACTTTCTACAATTGAAACACTTAACATATCTTATATCTATGGATCTTCTAGAACCTTTATTTCTTCTATCATAATTAGCTTCTTCATCACTAGATGACTCACTGCTTGATTCTGACTTCTTACCCTTTGTTTTCTTGATTGCTTTAAATGTTGCTTCCTTCTGGGGAGTCGGATATTTTGTTCTTATCTCAAAAACTTCCTTATCTATAGGAGGATTGATTGATGTATCATATTCAAATTCTACTACATCCCAAACTTCATTGCCAAGTGCCATTAGGTAGATCCTCATCATCATACTCCAATACATATAGTCACTTCCATCAAAGACTGGTGTTGAGTTAATTGAGGACATCTCCTTAGGATCCATTGTGTTCTTGTTAGCTTTTCCTTCAAGCTATTAAACTCTTATGAAGGCACCCGCTCTTATACCAATTAAAGAACACAAGCTTATACTAAGAGGGGGGGTGAACAATATAAGAACACTTTTTACTTTTCTTTCCAAATCAATATTATGCAATGTATAGATAGCAATATTAATATCAACAATAAAAGCAATGCATAAATCAACACACACAATAGAGACACTAATTTAATGTGGTTCACCCAAAGATGGCTACCTCCACGGATAAAATATTTCTTCTAAATATTTTTCAAATAATCTTTTGGTAATCCTTCCAAATTACAATGTTTATGGAACTCTGTCCAAAGGAGATGTTGATCCCCTAAATCTGGTTCATGGATCTCTATCCATAGGATAACTTCTTCTCCTTTGCTCTGGTTGATGATCCTCTAGAAGACTACTGCCTTCACTGCACTGGCTTGTGGATCTCTCTCCACTGAAGACACTTGTCCCCACTTAGAAGACATGTCCTCACTACCCTGGTTGATGGATCTCTATCTATTGGAGACTACTGTCCCTTTTTGCTCTATCACCTCCAAAGCTCTATCTCAAATCTACACTAAACATAGTCTAGTAGGTATAGCACAAATTTGCTCAACTTTGCACTAAACACAGTCTAGTCAGTTTATAACAAGTATGCTTAATTAGCTCATTCAAATATGCACTAAACACAGTCCAATCAGGCTAGCACAAATCTTCTCAAATCTGCACTAAACACAGTCCATTCGGTCTAGCACAAGTCTGCTCAATAGGTCCACTCAAAACCTGCTCAAATCTTCTCAATAGGTCCACTCAAAAATTACTCAAATCTACTCAACAGGTCCACTCAAAAACTACTCAAATATGCTCAACAAGTCCACTCAGAACCTGCTCAAATATGCTCAATAGGTCCACTCAGAACCTGCTCAATTTTTCTCAACTCTGCTCAACAAGTCTACTCAAAACCTATCCAAATTTGCTCAACAAGTCCACTCAAAACCTGTCCAAATTTTCTCAATAGGTCCACTCAGAACCTGTCCAAATATGCTCAATAGGTCCACTCAAAACCTATCCAAATTTGTATTGTAAGCTTCTACAAAAGCTCACACAAAATCAGTCCACAAGTCTTCTCAAAGACTTGCCTCAAATTTGCTTAACAAGTCCACATAAAACTTGTCCAATCTCATAGAAGCATAAAGAGAATTGTTAGAGAATCAATATGTTCTATACTCAAAGCTTCAATCACTTTCTCAACTCAAATCAATCTCATAGAAGCATAAAGAGAATTGTTAGAGACTCAATATGTTCTATACTCAAATCTCAATCACTTTCACAACTCAAATCTATCTCATAGAAGCATAAGGAGAATTGTTAGAGACTCAATATGTTCTACACTCAAAGCTCAATCTCTTTCACAAATCAAATCAGAATATAGAATAGTTTGTTTTATAGAACTTGAAAAATCACTTCATACATCCACTTGACTAGGCTCAATCAACTCTACTCAACCAATTTATCAAGAACCAACCCTTGCTCATAAACCCTAGTCCAAGTATGTAAACATCAACTCAAAATATTTCCAACAATGCTCAACAACAAATCTCACATAACAATGATACTTATTTTTTTCCAAAACCCTAGTTCAAGTTCTTTGCACAACAATTCACTTCAACAACAAAGCTTATAAAACAAGGTTTTAATCACAACTCTTAATTCCAGAAAACCTTGAAGCATTAACTCAAACACTTTCGAAAAGGAAACCCTCATCAAATCCTTTTCACTCAAAACTTTATTTTTGTAAGCCAATCAATCAACTAAACCAAATAAGAATTTTCCCATACCTTTTTGTTGCCAAAAAGTTGATCTCACAAATCTGTCACACTCACAATTACTTCTTTTCCAATCCCAATAAGGGTTAGAAGACTTCAGTAAAACACAATACAAAAGATGACTAAAATACACCTTATCACTCCAACTTAAAAATAGTATTCACCATAATCTTATTTAATAGAAAAACCCTTATTAAAATGAAATCAATGCTCAATAGTATTAATCCTCCAATATATCACTATATTAATTAAGACTTTACAAAGA